>JAUKWF010000242.1:0-14054 GCA_032356525.1 Eutonina indicans
AATGCTTATCTATTAACTGGTAATCATTTTTATTCTCCTACGTGAGAAGATCTACAGTATATTTGCTGTAACATTTGGCAAGAATTGATTATCACCATATCGCATTCAAACAGGGGAGGACTGTTAAGCTTGTCATCAATTTGTTAGTCCGCCTGTCATCTGCATTATAGTTTTGTTGTGGAAACGTTTGAATCAGTTTTGAATATCAGTATTTGATCAAAGATGCCTATAATATTTTTTTGAGTTGACAACATTATAGGTATGTGTTTTGACTTGACTAAATTTAAAATACTACTCTTTCCTTTTTCGTTTATTAAGTCGACCGATATTATCGGTAGACTTCTTAGTCTTGACTGTTTTTTTTATTGGGATTTTCCGAATTTTTGCCGTGAATCCCGATTTCTTTTCCCGTTTTCCGAAAAATTTCAAAAAATTCCAAAATATTCAAAATTTCAAAACTTGACAACTACTATATTTATCACAACAATTTCAGACACCTATTAATCATTTTTAATTCATTTTGGTCGACTTCGCGGCCGTTTACGGCTGCATTTTTATCATATACCATAGCCTCTCCTTTTTAGGACTTTCCCTAGCTTCCACACAAAAAAATTGAAGACAAATGTTGAATCAACGTTTCTTATACAAGCGGGGCCTATACATATTAGTGATTACATAAATCGTTTAGTGTTTCTTTTTATTGAGTTATTATGACATTGGTTGAGTGGGTAGGATCACCTATTGAACGCTGAAACCATCCATCGATATTATATTCGATGATATATTTGATAAGCGGACTAAGTTGTTGTTGCATATATACATAAATCGAAGTAAAGATTGAAATATAAACAAAGTAACAGTAAGTTGTTATGGTAGTGGTGGTCAGTTTTAAAGGTAAATTTGAAACTACGAAAAGATCGTCAGCGCATAATTAGCCTGGTAGACTATGGTTTATTCCGTTACGGTATTTTTAGTACACTAATCTATATGTCAGAATCAGAAAAAAGCGACAAGTCGCTACTAGACTAGCGCTTAATTGGCTAATATTATATTGGGTGCATATGATACAGGAATTTATTTTACCCTCGCTCAAAACTATAAGTGACTTATTTTCTTCGGCAGTAACATTAGATATGACCATATTTAACACATCAATGTCATTTTGCACCCCTGCCAGAGGTCTGAATCCGCCCCTGATCATAAAGATCTTCAGCGCTTTTGATTGGCTAAGTAAGGTTGCGTTGGGGGAAATTAGTTAACTATCGCTTAAATTGCAACCATGGCAATTGTTAAGGTAGCTAAGAAACCTTGTTTTGTCACCCGCAATCACCTTTATGTACTGGTAAATGCAAAACATCGTTATCAGAAGCAGCCAACGAGCCACTTTTTACAAAATATGTGTTCTTTTTTTCCAGGAGAAGCATTTTAAAACAAATACTAAAAGTCCAGCAGCCGAAAATTTTCGTCACCATTTCTAGCTGGATTCTAAAAACCGATAGCCGAACACCTATTTTTTTGTACAATAACAAAATAATGGTGCAGAACACATAGGAAATCCAGCAGACATAATGTTTTTGCCGAACACATCGAATTTTCCAGTAAGGAATTTTGTGTAGAACACATGCGATTTTCCAGCTACAACATGCCTGCCGAACAAATATTTTGTAAAAAATGGCTCGTTGGCTGCTTGTGCGTTATGTCATTTATTAGAAATAATTGTAGCTTATTTTGTAGTATCGGAGTTATCAAGTACCGTAGCTTGTTATTTTGATAAAAGGGGAGACGAGTTGAATGCACTTTGTGAAAGAAAAGCAGGTTTCTTATCAGCCAAAATGTTACCGTTTTTTTAAGTGAGTATTCACAGTGTGTTTGATGCCTCAACCAAAAAGCTAAGGGGTTGAAATAATAAACAATACATTTTTATGTTAAACTGTTTGGAAAATATTAGGGTTTATTAAAAGAGACTATACGGAGATTAATTCATCATACTGTCAAATTGTTGAAAAGATGGTAGATCAAGATAAAATGGTCGGAAATATCGACAAAATATTGAATGTTTACAAAGTTGTTTTAAAACTATACAACCGGCTCTGAATGTGCTTTTTCTGAGACATGGGATGGGCGGGAACTGGAAAGCACCCACTATATCTAGATAGGTGGGCGTTTTTTTAAACACGTTATTCAAATATGAGAGCTATCAAAAGTTGATTAGATTACATCTATATAAAATCTATAATTATTTGTTAACAAAGATCGCAAATCGAATTTTTTTAAACATGGCAAAATGGTGAAATGAAAGTCACGCAATCTAGTAGTGGCAATCTAGTGAACTACTTTTATATCAATCTAGTGAACTACTTTTATGACCCAACCATGACACAACTGGAAAAGAGAAAATTTCTACACCCAATAAATACGAATACAAAAGGAATTTAAACCTTTTAATGTCCGAGGGTTTTTGGAAACTTGACACTTTATGGACATGGCTTATTTCTTTTAGCTTGCTTATTTGTTGCCAGTTAGCTGCTCCCTGATGCATGGTTCGCGGAACCCCTAGGTGTCCACCTATAGGTTCATAAGGTTGCTAAATCCATAAAAAGACCGTTACCATACGGAAACTTCACCATCCCATAAAGACCATAAAGAGTTAAAAACATTGAAAAAAGTATTTCTACATAGTTCTGTTCCCTCATACCAACTTAGTCCCCCACCTTCTCTTTCATGGAGCCTGGAACCTATACCTTGCTACATACGTTACAAGGCAGTTTAGAATTACGAAACCCATTATTAACTGAATCCAATAACTTCATAATGTGATGACGTCATTACGAAATGACTTCTTGGCGTCAGTTTGACCAAGTACTTAAAAGCTATAAGTAGATCATCTCCCTCGCTCTCTTTATTTGGGGTTTTAACAACAACATTAGATTCATGTAAAGGTCATTTGATGATTTATGACCTGTCACCTTTGATCTTATTTATTCCCGGCGACGTATGAACGTTACTTGAACATTAAAAAGACGTTGCGTGCTCTTTGTTTATTTTGTGCGAGGTTGGGGAGTTATTTTAATGAGAAATTAACATACGAATGATGAAGGATAATTTCAAGTGTACAAATTAAAAATACATCGAAACTTAATATAAATAAACCGCCATACAGTTAAATACGATCCATTATTTAATTTATGTAATTTGCGGTTTTCCCAGTTAAATACGAGCGTCATAAACGCTGTATGGACGCTGTATGGACGTTAGGTACTGGCTACAGCATGGAATGTCAGTGCGTTATTTAAAGTCTAACAAATTTTTTTATATGTAAACCAATCAAACTTGTTTCATAATCAATCGATTGATAGTATGCGAGTATAACAGGAGAAACAAAATATTGAGACATTTTGAATATATAAAAGTGTTTCATTGATACAGCAGTTTCGAACACAGCGAGGAGGGAGAGGAAATTCTTGTTACGTTTATCGTAAAAACATTTACATGCAGTTTATATTTTAAAAATATCTAATATTTCTTTGTATTTCTTTGTGAAGAAGTAACTAAAAATTGCAAAGAAGAGGAAGATCAACTAATTTGGATTTTTCTTTTTTTTTTCTTCTTCACTTTTCATCTTTGCTCCAACCCTTGTTGCTGCTGTTTCGTCTTCTTCAATCATATCATATTCAACCATGAAAGAAACGTCCAATATCAAACCAAGTTGGCTTCTGCAGCAACACCAAGTTGGCAATCAACAGAAACCAGAAGTGATGATTAAAAAGGAGACGTCGTTCGACAAAAAGTATAAGCTCATGGAGGAGCTTGGAAAGTAAGCAGAATTTTCTTTTCTTATTTTTAGATTATTTTTCTGTCTTTGCGTCTTTAAGACGACCATGTTTGAAATCGACCTTGAGCAGGATACTTCCGGTTGCCGTATTTTTTGACAAAATGCTGAAAATTGTGTTTTAGATGTCTTAGGGGCCTGAGACATGAGAAAACTCAGCCCGGCAAAACGGGCTGGCTCGATTTGCAGGGATCTCACTTTTATTATGAAAACCTATTAAATCTTACCATGCTATCATATGAGAAACCAGCCCGTTTACCCGGGCTCGTGTGATAGGCCCCCTTATAAAGAACTTTCAAATTATCCTCAAATTATCTATGTCAACCATAAAAACTTATAGACAAAACCTTTTACAGCCAGACTAGAAATCAGTCTTGAGGATACCTTTGGTTGCCTCACATTTTGATCAAATGCTTTAATGTTGCTGAAAAGTAAACTAAAAATGATGATGACCTTAAATAGAGATTTCAAATGCACCCAAACACTTATGTGAGCCATCAAAACTTTTATAAAAAAGTAGACAAAAAAAACTAAATTTACTACAGCCTTGACGAAATTAGAACGTATAGAGTTAAAAGGTATCACCTTCTTTGTCTGAGGAATATATTCTTCCATTTTATTTAACACATTCAGTATACTCTCGATAAGTGATACATCGGACAACCAGGATACGCCCGCTATGTAGTACAGGTTTTAACGGCCCCTTCAACTTGCTTATGTACTTGTTTACTTCGGATAACTAGGACGCCCGCTTAAGTAGTACACTTTTATTCGGTCCCTCTCCCAAAAAAGAACGACTGAAAAGCTGTAGAAGGTGTTGTAATAAAAACGAATAAAAGAAGATATCTCAACATTATGATTCTCGATAAGCGGTTTCGAACATTCCATATTTCTGGCAATTTGTTAATTTTAAACCTTTAACATCTGAAACCGAAGCGAGGAAGAATATAGTCAGAATCCCATTTCTAACGCAAATACTTATCAAAAATCTATAAACCGATATTTTGATGTTTTTGTTTTGTTTTGGATTAAATCACAGTTTTATATACACCCCCTTATCTACTTAGTATTAGATCGGAAAATTTAAGGGCTATAAAAGGACTGTTAAGTACTTCATTTAAGCATTTTTATAAAGGAGTTGTGTCATTGTCACGATATTCTAGTATCTATAAAAAATGCTGTCAAGCTTTTTTCCCGCGCTTTTTTAAGTAACACGACTTTTATATTAGACGGGGATCACGATCTAAGCACCTTAAAATATAATTGCGTGTCGTTTTAACAATCTTCAAAACTTTTGAATAATAGCTACAATCTCACTAGTCTGACTGAAAATCTAAAAATCTAGATTTTTTGGAACGTGTCGGCATTAAAGAAAAGACAGGCTCTTCACTTAAATTAAGTGATAATCTTTTATCCAAATATTTAAGATGTTAATGATGTATCTCTTGACTGATAATCTCACCATCAATCACACATATAAAACAACTTGAACACATTTTTATATATAAATGAAATTTGATGATACAGGCTAAAATATGCTGTACCTACCAGTAACTCCTTATGTCAGTCTATTTTGATAAATTTTGATAAAATTTCAAGTTTTAATGATGAAAATTATTTTTTTTTCAAAACTTTTTTATAACTATCTGACATCCAGATCTGGCGTTTTTATAGCCTTGTATTGTATTAACGCTACGCTTTCTTCATATAGATCTAAATTCTGCTGACGACCTAAAAGGAGAAATTAGATTTCAGAACAATAGCCATAAGGCTAAAAACAGTAGTTTTTTTTTGTAAATACTGCGGTAGTAAAAAAACGACTCCGGAAAGTGCAGCAGATATCAGACAGCTAAACGTTTTTTACGTATAAAGTGCTGAGCATTTGAGAACGATCTCGAACTTCTCTCTGTCTCGAACAAATAGCTTGGACACTTGTGTGTACTCTTTAGGCTATTTGCATCTCTTTATATGGAACTTTCTCTATCTCGAACAGATTTGTTGTTAGTCCCTTGCGAGTTCGAGATTGCACTGTATGTTATTTGCAAGAAAATATCAATTAAGTATGTTCAATTATAGCAATGCATAACTGACTAATTAAGCATCATTATATAACATGTGGTTCTGTGTGTTTCTTCTTTTGTATGTATGTAACAAACTTTTCTATTAAAACGTTAATAATTATTGTTATCCTTCTTCCAATTAGTATATTGGCTTCAATCTTTCGTATTTAAAGCAAGAGATATTTCAATAACAATACAACAGTTTACATGGAGACAAATCTTGCGATTTTGCTAGTTGCCATTTCAGTTTTCATACTTCCATTTTTTAATCATTTAATCGCCAAGAAAACTTGACACTACTCATGGAACTCCTAAATATTTATCTAGGGTGTAGGACCATAGTGGCCAACTCCGTATGTACTACATTAAAGGGTTAAACAAGCCACAAATTAAAAAAAAATTAAAAATGCCTCTCTTTATCTAGATCCGCGAAAAAATTTCTTTATCATACACGAGAATTTTTTTTCTAAGTCGATCATTTTATAAACAATAGTGAAAAGTAGGCTAAATAAAGTACGGGGTAATCGAGATTTTTCGACGTATATTGCGGAGATATTTTACATCATACTAAACTGCGTAAATTTATCTCCCTAAAATATATATCCATAGCATTTTTCTAAACCAATCAAAAAACAAATGTATACATGTTTGAATTGCCAGATCCTGAAAAAAAAACATTTAAAAGCTCCTTGGAGAAGTACACCGCGCTTTGTACCATTTCAATAATTTTCAAAAAGCAGTGCAAGGCGTGCATATATATAACCTATAACAAACAAATACGTAAAAAGACTGAGCTGCCTCGATATTTCTTGATCTATCTTGTGTATAACAATTTCCCGATTTAGCGTATTTTCTGAAAGTTTGATCGTCCATGAAATCACGTCTTCCGCGTAGTATTGTTATCCACCCCCCTTAGTCCTTTCAGTACAGATGTTTAATACATGCGTAATGTACGCTTTTGAATACCCTAAGACGCGCGAGAGAATATTTTGAACAATGACCTTGATCGATTATACTCTTTAAATAGCATCTCCCTCGCCGCGTCTGACTTCTCCGCCATATTACTTTTATCTTTTCATAATTCTTTAACAGGGGGATGTTCGGTACCGTACAGAAATGCCACTGCAACGAAACCGGTCAACTATTCGCTGCCAAGATCGTCCGGAAAACTAGCAAATCAAAGACGGAAGTCATCCGGGAAGTGTCCAACATGAACCAACTGCAGCACGAGAGCATCGTACAAATTCACGACGCGTTTGAGACATCGAGACAAATGATCATCATTATGGAGTTGGTGAATGGTAAAGAATTGTTCGAGAAGGTGGTTCAGGAGGATAACCTTTTGACGGAAACGCAATGTGTGTACTACTTGAAACAAATCTTGTGCGGTGTACAGTATATGCATAACAAGAAAATTGTACATCTGGATTTAAAGGTTTGAACATTACCTATTATTTTTAGTAAAGCGTCCGTTAATTTGAAGTTTTTACTATAACATGGTATCAGATGCGGATCCAGGATTTCTTAAACCTTCTGCAAACCTAAGGCAGAGCTTTAACTGCATAATAAAAGACGTAAAAGTTATAAAATTTCTTTCATTCTAACAAACAGTTTGACAAAATTTTCTCTTTGGATAAAAGCATCCTCGGCGATTGCATAGTTTGCAGTACCTTGTAAGAAACCATTTAACGTAAAGAAAGTATACTATTTCGATGTCCCCTGTACGGGACTGGTACAGTCAAAGTTTGCAGGCGCCTGTGTATCCTCCTTAAAAGCTGCAAAAGCTGTTATGGAATCTTCAATAATTCACCAAGCGAAAAATTCTGAATATTGGGCGGCGTGTACACTCGTGTAATCATTTTTTGCATGGTGTGAAGATTGTATTTAAAATCGTGACAAATTAACTTTTATCATCATTAGTGAAATGCATTTTTATTTTAGCCCATAAAGCAAGCAGACAGCTAAGCGTTTAATAGAGAATATAGCGAGCGTATGGCTATGATACATAGAGAATTCTATGACAAAAGCATTAGCGATCAGCGAAAGCTCCACGAGAAAAGATAATGAGCGTATATGCTTTTAAAACGTATTTTTCTTTTAGCCTGAGAATATTTTGTGCATCGATTCATCGAAAGGCGGATTAGATCAAATCAAATTGATTGACTTTGGTTTAGCAAGAGACTTGTCATCTAACAATCAATTGTCATGTATTTGTGGTACCCCAGAATTCGTTGGTATGTATAGTATGTTTATGCGAAACTCCAAAAGAGACTGATTAAATATTTCAAGATAACAGTTATGAAGACTAAATGGTGTTTTTGAGATTTGAGAACCATTTTCTAGCCAACTAATAAAAAGGACACTTTGAGTGTTGATACTCCAAGAATGAAAGATTGAGAGTAAAGGGAGAAATCCAGTAATTAGTAGAAATTTGAAAAACGGAAATTTGAGTCATCCTAGAACCTAGACTTACTTGCAACTCTTAAAATCATACACGGATCTAGAAGTGTCCTAAACAAACCGGAGAGAGTGTTCTGTCATAAAAATGTTATTAACAAAAACATTTTGTAAACAATAATGACATTTTTATTCCCCTTAGCGCTTTTACACCAGTTAAACGACCTTTTCTTCTTCTCATAGCTCCTGAAGTCATCAATTTTGATCCGATCAGTGTGCAATCAGACATGTGGTCGCTGGGAGTGATCGCGTACGTTTTGATGAGCGGAATATCTCCGTTCCTTGGCGACGATGACGGTGAAACGTTGCAGAATGTCACTGCTGGTGAATTCGACTTCGAAGATGAAGACGGTTGTTTTGATAAGATATCTGAAGACGCAAAAGAATTCATCTCTGAGTTGCTATGTCTTAAACCAAAGTACGAAATGAAACTATGTATTGCTTTTTTTTGTTAATTCCAATACGTATAAAAATCGTATGGTTAACAAGAAGAAAACTGGGGTGTGGCTGTTTATTTTGTGCCTAATCTCCGTGTTATTGTATTTTTTGTGACATATCCTGTAAATAACGCATGATGAATATCAAGTTTGACAATGGCGGGTCTAAAAGTATGTTCAAGCTACGCTATTTAGCGTAGCGTATACTGCAGTTGAAATCATTATTTAATGCTCACACAACAATCAACACAACAATCTTTTTCTTTTTTTATTTAGGGATCGTTTGACCGTAGAAGAATGTCTTACACATCCGTGGTTGAGTGTAAGTAGACAGATACATACATATTAGATTATTTTTGTAAATTACTTTTAAAACTGCTGCAGTTTCAGGGACGGATAAACCCTAAAAAAAAATAAAACAAACCATTTGAAAAGTTTCCGATATTTCTCGATATTGGTAAAAGAAAATACCCGATTCTGCGTCTCTTTTTGACAATATTACACATTTTTCTGCTAGACAATTAAATAACAATGTCACTAAGTTTTAGGCTATAAATATTTTCTCCTACTCAATAAGGGCTTCTTTACGCAGAATAAATATATTTTTCTTTTATGTAGACTCAAACGGCAGAAGGATTGATCGATACGACGAATTTGAAACGATTTATCGCACGGCGTCGGTGGATGGTAAGTCAGCATTCTTCAGAGGCCAATTCACAGATGAGGCTCAACTACTACTTTTACAAAATTTTAAACTTGACGACTTTTTAATCGTTTTTATACTCTCCTAATCCATCTGAGCCTCACCCTCGCCACTGTTCTTTATGACGCCAATTATCCTTTTTACTAACACGAAGAACAAATCAAATCCAATTAAAAGAATTTGGTAATACTTTACAAAGGCATCCTTCATTCTCTTTATAGAATTCCCTCTTTATAAGGATGTAAGACCTCCTTATAAGGATGTGAGACCTCTTTATAAGGATGTGAGACCTCTCTAGGGGCTAAATTAGGCTGTGGTACAGGCTAGTAAGTAGTCTTGGTCAGGGCGAAAGTAATGAAATTATACTAATAGCAAAGATATGGAATTAAACCCCAGTCAGTGGCGAATTTAGGGCTGGTGTTCCATAATAATTTTGTAACAGCTCAACTACAGTTCACTCTCAAACTGTAGTGAAACACCAACCCTCGATGCAGCACTGTGATTCGCTTTGAACGTGGAATCGATCATTAGACATCACGTCCACGAGACTTCGTAAATATGGTCCCTAAATCTCTGTTATCCTACATTTGTTTAGCGCACCATTCACGCAATTAAAGCTGTTGGACGATTCACTGCCGCTGCCTCGATGTTCGGAGGAACTGCAAAAGCTAAAAAACCATCGCTAGCGTCTACCATGTTGGCTGCGCTGAAAGCATCAGAGGAGAAGAAAGGGGAGAGTCTCGCTAACGGTGACGTATCAGATGATATATCTTCTGACCAATCTAATGCGCCCTTGGATACAACCGACCAATCAAAACAAGTTATTGGGCAAGTTAACCAATCAAATTCAGTTGAGTTGAAAAACAGCCAACCAGTGCAAGAGAATGAAAAGTCTGTTTTCGAACAAGATGATATGTCGGATGAATTAAAGAAAAGAGCGGCATTACGCAGAAGAAAACGTTACCAAGACGAGGATGAAGACTTTGATATTTTTGCTAACATCGGCACTCCAAATGACGACGTAAATAACAATGAAATCGTTACACTAGCCACTGGAATCGATAAAGCGCCGATTGTAACAGAAATTTCCGAATCTCCCATTGAAGAAGGAAAACCAGTGAGTGAGTCTAAAGACAGCAAGGTCGATGTCGAATTGTCAGAAAAAAATTCCGTAAGCAATGACCACGACGTAAAAACAGTCAGCGATGAAAATGGCGACGACTCAGAAATAGTCAGCGACAACAATGACGACGACGCAGAAATAGTCAGCGACAACAATGACGACGACGTGGAAACAGTCGGCGATAAAATTGAAGACAACGTAGAAATAGTAGATGACGAAAATGGCGACGACGTAGAAATTGTCAGCGATGAAAATAGCGATAACGTAGAAATAGTCGGCAATGAAAATGACGACGACGTAGAAATAATCAGCGACGAAAATGGCGACAGCATAGAAATAGTCAGCGATGAAAATGGCGACGACACCAATAAAGTTCATGACAAGGCCCATGTACTGAATAATGACACTGAAACCATTGCAATGAACACAGAGTGCGATAAAAGTGACATTAATAAAGAAAACAATATCAATGTCAATGTACAAAGCAATGCATCTGAAATGACAAAGCACGAAGAAGATTCAGCAGAGAATGAGGATCCAAATGAGGACGACCAAGGTGAAACCGAATCATCGACATCTGTTGATGCGTCGAAAACAATCACTGTAGAAGCCGAAAACGAGGTTCCAGAAGATGATAACGAGGTTCAAAATGAGGACAACCAAGGTGAAACCGAATCATCCACATCTGTTGATGCGTCGAAAACAATCACTGTAGAAGCCGAAAACGAGGTTCCAGAAGACGATAACGAGGTTCAAAATGAGACAGAAATGATTGACAAAAATGATGACGAAAACGAGCGTACTGTTATCAACGAGTATGGTAAATCAGGGGATATCGAGACAAACATTTCGTCACCACTGTCATCATCATCGTCAGAAGAAAATAATTTTGATGCAAAAGAAGAAACAGCTGTATCTGTATCTACTGGTAGAGAACTAACTAATCAAGAACCTTCAATTGCAGTACTTGAAAACAGTTCGAAAACTGGAGTACTAGAAACTAGTTCAAAACCAGCAAAAGTACTACCAAAAGCAACACCAAAACCATCAAAAGTCCAACCCAAAACTCGTCCAAAACTACCAAAAGCTCTCATCGGCGCCCAAACTAGCTTGAAAACATCAAAAGATCTGAATCATACTACTCCAAAACCTGTAAAGGAGGTTCCTCGAGGCAATGAGTCACACAACCTTCAACCAGCAACAACTGAAATGGAATCACCAAAAGTTCAATCCAAGCCACAATCATCATTCAATAGAAACAAACTATCAAGCAAATCACCGGCTTTATTTAGAAAGTTTGAGCAGAAAGCACACGACGAAAACAAATCACCAAAGATTGGAAACAGATCATTTCTCCGCAGTAATGGTTCCGTTAGTAGCAAAGCTAAAGGTATATTTGGTGGAAGTTCTGGTCATAAAAAGGAGACCAATTCCAATGCTGACAATCAAACCAAGGAGAATCTCAAAGAACATAATAAGCAAGAAGCCGCCCCTACAAAACACGAAGAATGTAATAAACCAGTTCACCAACAGATGGAATTACCAGTCAAGAAAACACCTCCACCTACAACTCCGAAGCCATCGAGGAAGAGTTTAACGAATTGTGACTTAATCACATCTCCCAAACGTACGTCTGGTAAACATAACGAGGACGACAACAACAACAACACCAGAGAAACATTAAATACAAATAACGGATGTAAGCCTTCTAAAGGATACGGACGAATGGATACGAACGAAGTTAACGGAAGCGCTACGGAGGATGAGAAGATACTGTCGGCATCAGATGAAATATTCAAAAACATTACAGGACTAAATGCTTCTGATAAGGAGGATGGAAAATCCCATATTGACAATTCAGATTTGTCCCAAATTATTATAGACCAAAATAACAATGAGATTCAAAACAAAAATAAGACAACTCCGCAAAGAAACCTTCTACAAAAAAGCAACACAGTCGATCACCATAGCAACGCAAGCAAAACAAACATGGCACCATCTCAAAAGGATAAAAAAGGACTTTTCATGAAATGGGAAAACCGAGTCGGTAGTCCACAATTGACCCGTACATCTAGAATCGGGAAATCTGACCAGGTTATAGCATCGCAAAAGCACAGCCTCGTTGCCGCTCGGCGAGCCTCGTTTAACAAAGAAGCAGATCAAGAGAGATCTACTGATAGCGATTCGTTGAGCCCAGACTCCAAACCATCACCATTTACGCGTAATTCCAACGCTCGATTTTCATTAAACGAAAACAATATGAGCACAACGCGAAAACGACTCGTAAACAAACCCGCTATATCGTTATTGAAAGACGGTAGTGTAAAAAACCGAATGGCTATTTTCGCGAAATTTCAGAAAGAATAGTTCATTCTGCAAAGTACCATACTTCTGATATTGGTGAGATGGATATAACGGTGCGAGAGGTAACTTCAAAATAGCGGACTGCGCTATCAGGCTAAGAATTTTCTCAGGAAATTCAATAGCGGACTGCTCAGAGGTGATCAAGCACCCAGGCTAAGAAATGTCTCAGGGAGTCTATTACGAAAAGCAGACCCTTCCTGCCATACAATAAAACCTGAATAATTCATATATAGAGAAACATTATGAAAAGGGAACCTGATAGGTATTCCATTCAATAAGTTATTTACATCAGCAGCAGTAACATAGAGAAAAAACAAACTAATTTGAATGAATTTCCTAATTATATATATGTAGCCATATTTCAAGAGGAGAGCTTTAATGATTACAAACTCATTAGTTCTCACAAAATGAAAGAGCTAATGACTTTTAAAATTACCGTTTTAAATTATTATTCTCCTCTTGAAATTTTACTAGGATGTCTGAATTAACCTCTGGGGAGCCAGTTTTATTGGTGAATGATTGTATTTGGGCGTTTGTTTAACATTACTTGTGTGCTCTATACTATAAACTAAGAGATGATGTTTAACGTTAAGGAGTAGAAAATACTCATTGTTACATGATTAGCGAAATTTTTTCACAACAACTCAGATTGAATTTTGATTTATAAAATTACTATTTAGTCATGATTCAATTCTGTTTCCAAAATAGTTTTTCGTTGTATAGTGTAAAGTAATCCCGTAATATTATGTTTTTGTATTTTTTTATTATAAATAATTTGTGTACGTAGTCCTAAACATAATTTAATAAATACTTTATCATTTATAATCATTTATATCAACTTCCCTGAAATAGCTATATTGTCGGACATGATTTTTTTGGGATCCACTGTACTAGTAAATCTTTTTGACATCTGATTTTAGAAGGTACTGCATAACCTGTGTGAAATACACCAGCCGGTGGCAATCGTAAAATATCTTTTAGGTCCCACATATCCCCGGGGGGATGGGGGGGGGGCACTGACCTTATGGAATGACGGTATGTGCGGCCCAAAATACAGGTTGAAAAATCGGACCCTTACAGT
>JAUKWF010000243.1:1320-14041 GCA_032356525.1 Eutonina indicans
ACTGCTATTGAAGTATAAAAGATTTGGCCTAATTAAACATCAGGCGCTATTGGTGTTTAATTGCCGTCCATCACTTATTATTTTAACCGACGAATCCTGATCATTATAAGATCTACCGCAAAAATTTAGTTTTTCGATGAAGGGTGCCAAAACTATGTGCAATGACGTTCAAATCTATAAATATTGAGTAAAAGTTAACGTTGAATTTTAATGAGAAATTTGCCAAACTCGCTGTTCACAAACCCGCAAAATTGAAAAGCAATTCACAGGACAAAAGGCTTTAGAAAATACCTGAGATTTAATTGTTAGTTTTTTATTTTAAGTCTTTATATATACAATGTACAGTAAGCAGCTTTCTTTTGTTCTTATTAACAAACTCAATTTACACATAATATTTAATAACAACAATAAATTTTTAAAATAATATCAGAGCAAGACTTTTTCCATGTCTTTCTGCTTCACCCAAATATCTTACAATAATATATCTAGTGTTTGAAGTAAAACTTTTCCTTTAAAATCTAAACAACAATCCCCCCCTTTCATCTTCTGAACAATAACTTCATAGGTTATCACAAAAAAGACATATCAAACTATTTGAATGTAAATTCGTATTTTAATGGTAATTAATCAATTATGCAGGCACCCCTTTTGAATAACCCTACAATTTGTGTTGTGCAATTTCGACAACACTTTTAGTTGAGTCATTGATAGAATCCGATTCTACTCTTTCCGCAATAACAGGATTGCTCTCCCTTGAATGAGGTCTAGGATGCAAGCGATCGTAAACTCTCAAAGTACTATCATGACTCGAGAACGTCCGTTCTTTCTCTTCGAATCTCAATACACTACTAACAGATTCACTTCTTTCTCGTGGAATCATTTGTTTTTCTTCTGGTGCATTCAACGATGACTGTGGATGGTCGAAGGTGATTTCTTCACTCATGTCAGCTTCGTCCATTTCTCCCTCCTCACTGTCGCTACACGATGACTCGTCTGTGTCATCCTTACCATAAGAGGTGACATGCTCTTTCATCTCGTAATCGTGAGGTTCCGACTTCACTACAAAACTAGGTGCACGTTGATGGATCTCAGACATCGTCGTATAGCCCATATCGTCAGGAAGTGTTGAATCATCACTACGCACTTGATTGATCTGCTCAATGAATTCGCGGGTTATGGGACGACGTTCGATGACGTAATCAGCCAAATGGGTATGGCCCTCACGAATGTGAATATTGAGATGATTTTTCAGACGACCTTTACGATTGAATCCTTTTTCGCATATGGGACACACGAATGGTTTTTCTGTTGTATGGATGAAATAATGGCGCGACAAACTGGATTTCCGACTGAATGACTGATGACAAACTTTGCACTGGTGAGGCTTCAACCCAGAGTGTACGATTTCGTGTCTTCGAAGGTGGGTTTTATGAGCAAACTTTTTACCACAGTCATTACAATTATAAGGACGTGATTGGCTGTGAACAGCAGAAATATGACGGGTGAGTTGGAATTTCCTGGCAAAGCCTTTGTTGCATTCTTTACAAGTGAAGTTGAGCTCGTCTGGGTGTGATAACAGGTGTCTTGTGAGTTGTTGTGCGGATGGAAGTTGTTTGTCACACAAGAAACAAGTGAACAATGGCATAGCTTCATTGTGAGTTTGCATGTGAAGCACAAAACTTGTTTCACTCTCCAATACTACACCACAGTATCGACATTTAAACATGTGAACCAATAAATGTCTACGATAATCATCGTCTTTTATAAAGCTCTGGTTACACTCTGGACAATTCCAATACTCCGTCAAAGATACAGCAGAAGTAGTTGCTGTCATCTCGGTTGAATAGTCACTCATTGATTGATGTCGAGTCCGTACTGGTGTATGCACTTGTCGATGGAAATGCAACTTCTGCTCAGAATCATAGCGCATGCCACATATGCGACAGTCGTAATAAATCTGAACATTTTGCTTCCCTTTGGGTGAAGACAGCGTAGTGGTTGACAACGGTTGGAATGGCGTTGGTTTCGGGTGGGAGCCGGGTGACGGGTACACAGTGACATGATGGGGAGTGTCATCCAAGTGATGTTCCTTGGGTGACGGATGGAGAGAACTGCTCCCACCAGGTGTCAAGATATTCAAGGAAGGAAATCGCAATGTCGCCATACTGGCTGTTTCTAGAAAATTCAAGTGAAAATATAAGCACCTTTTTTAAACAGAAAGAACATAAAGGGTAGTTCAAAATTATCGTTTTGAATGTCATCATCAAAAACAGGACCGACCGAGAAGAAAAAATGCGTGCGCATGCATACCCAGTAAACCATAATTCAGCTTATTTTCGTCTCGTACGTAAACCGGGATATTGACTTCAGTATTGACTTCAATTTTATCAAAATCCTCTTTTTACAAACTAACTTTAAGTGTAGCAATACGGGGTGTGTCATTAATCAATAAAAGCTACCAAAGACATTTTTTTAAAAAGGGCGGGAGAAAGAGACACGGAACCAATTCAAATATTATGTTTAACGAGATAACGTTTAGTTCCGCTCCAAAGCACAATTGCAATTTACTTTGAATAGAAATGCTCATATAAGAGTCTAGAAACTAATTCTAGAATCACATGAAAGAAATTAAAGAGCCTTTTAACGGTAATGACCGACTGTTAGCCATTAATTATCAATTAAACGAAATTGAGGTTGACAATCATTTTATCTTGATTACATTTAAAACACGATGTAGCCTCAAATGATGCAATGCTTGAACGTCCCTTCTATTTTTATTCAAACTTCAATCAGCTCTTTTCCTAGACATCTATATAGAAGCTAGTATGTTGCTATGGATACGCTAAGTTTCATTGTTATCACGCTGATCATTAATCCCTCAGGAGTATTGAATTAAATGCACATACACACAGGGTTTCCATCTTTTTATTTCTGAAAATCCGAAGTAATCTGTTAATTAATAAGCTTTATGTCATAACAAAATTACGAAGCATCCCAGCTAGGATTGTAATGATAATTAATCTGAGTGACAAAACGAATAAATTTATTTACTCACCTGTTTCAGAGGATGTTCTTTTACGTTCATTTTCGCATTCCAGACAACCTCCTTCCTATAAAACAATTTGCAATAAAAAACGTTAACACAAGCATAAATACAATATGGATATTGATGTATTTTCTACGGACAATATAAGAAAACAGACATAGAAAGAAAGAGAGAGAGAGAGATAGAGGGTTATAAAAAAGTATGATTCGAAAACACCAGACATGATGACGGCTGGAATAAGGTAATTTGATCTCAAAATTCCTTATCATCTGACAATCAACGTGACACCACAATAGCGGTGCAATTCCTTCTTATTGTCTACCAAGTAGTATACGTGCATGTTCAACCAACGTCTATTCAGAACACACAATGATGTCAGCGTTTTATAGAAAGAATAAAACAAGACAGCCCGTCCCCGTCTCGTTTTGTTGGATTATATCAAAATCTGTTATAATCTTATCAAAGACTTTTTGAAGGAAATGATACCAAGTATTTATCCTTTAAAAGAATGAACACAATGTTTTGTAAAAGCACCGCCCCCATTCATTTTTAACAGTCTGGCAAAAGAAAAGATTGAAAGAGAGAGATATATTTTAGACAACCCATAGCACGACAACAGTATTCACAATATAAAAAACAACTTTCTCATTTAACGTTTTAGAATTCAGGCAACAATTAGGTTTTCCCATGACTTTTCCCCCCGCACACCGGCAACGACGTTGTGACATGTTTTAAGTATTCTTACCAGTGCAGTATGGACCGAAGGAATTCTTCTCCACACTTGATTGTTGTTCTTGTCACTTACATCATCTTCATTGTTGTTATTGTTGTTGTTGCTAGTGTTGTTGTTATTGTTGTTGTTGTTGCCAGACGGTTGCTTGCTTGTGGATGTCTTACTACTACTGCTACTTCGAAACAGTTTATGATGATGTCTTAACTCGGACAGCTCTGCATGAGCATCGTAATATAAATTCTTCCATTTGGCTTGCTTTTCACGTTCATTGTTCACTTGGTTTTTCAAATATGTCGTTTCCTGAAGAAAAGAAATCATTGTTTCATTATGTTTCATCCAAATATTTCATCTGCTTGATTTTATAAACTTTTAAAGGACAACTCACAACTTCAAATTCGGTCTTGTATTTGTGAACAGTTTCGTTCAATCGTTTGTTCTCTTCCTCCAAGAATTTGCAACGAGTTTTGAGCTAGAACATAGGAAATAAGATAAAATATTATAATATCACAACCGAAACATTCGATGCTTAAAAACAACGCCCATAACGCTGAAATGGCGATGGAGTTCCGTATAATGTATATGTATACTACTAACAAGTGAAATTAACAAAAAGAGAAGGCAAATGAACGAACCTCGTTTATAATACTTGTTAGTCTCCATGGTTGGTTGGCTGATTCGTGAGTTGTCGTATAGCGTGAATCATTTTGATCATTATATGCCTGTAAACAAAACAACATTGACAAATAAATAAGAGGACGGTTAAAATCAACCCAAGCAAACATATCGTATATCACCACGTAAACAAAACACTGAAATTGCGAAATAATAAAAAATAACAGAATCTCGAAAGCTTATTACTTTTGGCAACGATATCTTATTCAAATTCAAACACATCAATTCTATTACACCTCAAGGTAAATAAAAGTAATGGACCCATATTTTTACAATAAGAAAACGAAAATAAACATTACTTCCTCGTCAAAGACAGCTTTGAAATAGCCTCTAATCTTACAATACGATTTGTTACAGCTTTTTATTTGTGCTAAAAAAAAGATTCGCGAGTTACCATCATGATAAATGTCATGATCTTGCATGCATCAGCAACAATGTGTTTCTAGCTGTGTCCTTTACCTCCAGTGCATTATTTCAAAATATCTTTATATTTTTCTGATGTCACTGTCCTTTCCATAAAATGAGAACTATTTTATTACTAATTTGCATAATTACTACTACTTAGTAGAGCTTCTTTTAATAATTCAGGAATTATAAATGCTTGGTATTAATTGCTGTCTCATTTTCGAGCGAAATTAATAGATTCATAAAAGAACATTCATTCACAAACGATAAATAGCCAACATGCTTTTCAAAAAGTTGGTAGTTAAAGAACACGTGTATATTCCATGTCAATTTCTTATTTTCAGCAATGCCCTATTCTCAAATCTCTCTCTAGAATCATTGATGTGTCTAGTGTAAACCAGCCCTTATAAAAAACATTCAGCGAACTGACAATGAACCTGTTGTGAGATACGAGGAAGCAAAACGTTGCAATGAAATTAGTTAACGAAATAATAACTACAACTAAAAATAATGACGTCATCAAACTTTACGTGCTAACAAAGATTAAAAAGGACACCAATCCTGGAACATTCCATTAATTAGTGCAAAAAAATGGATCTGATCAACTAGCTGAAATGTGTAAAAACCAGTTTATGATTTGACATTATTGGTTTATTTTTAGTTGTTTCAAATATTTGTTTTACCACAAATGTTTTTGTTCATCCGAAATTTCAATATGATAAGCCTCAATAGACAGATTATCAAAGACTGAAAATTATGCACACATAAACCTTCGCAATGAAATACATTTTTACCATATATCACAAATCAAAACAAGCTCATTTCCAAAATTATCAAGCCCCTTTAGATAGATAGAATGAAATCTGGCTTTACCACTACTTGTGATAACATTGCTCATCATAGATGGAATTGTGGAAAGTTAAGACATCAGAACTGGGAAAACGTTTTTGAGCATTGGACTATCTGAAGTAAATAGTGTTTATTATGAAGTGATTCCATTGTAATTAATAAAACTAAAGACACCAAACGTAGCAGCCATCAATACCATTCCAGCGTCAATAAAACATCGAAACGTGCTAGAGTTTAAGTTTGGCTGGGAAAGACTTATATATAAAAATAAGAAGCTAGTACGAACCGCAAACGTTATGCAATATATAAGTGTTGCTTATGCAATGATATAAAGTATACTTAGTTAAGTGTTCTCACTTTTGTTTATTTATGGTAGAAGGGTATATTATACGAATTGGCGAATTAAGTTGAAATGATTTTGAATTATGTTTTCTTTGGCAAGAGTGAGTTTACACAGGCAGCATGGTACACTGTCTTGCAACAGACCTTTAAAAAACAGTAAGTTCACTAAAAATAGATGACCCTGTGTCTTTCTAATTATCTACAGATCCGCTTTAATACTGTACAAAAACTTACGACACCAAATTACAAAAACTTACGACACAATTAAAGTACTCTTATTGATTAAAAGAAAGTGGAAAATTTTTAAACGAATTTTTTAAAGTCGTCATTACTATCAGCAAAGTTATTCACAGGAAAAGTGACGAGATATTGGCCAACAAAACAAAATGAGGATGAATGAAATTCAAAAGTACGTTCATGTATTGCTAAACTAATTTTGTAGTTTTCATTTCTAAAAATGAAAATGACCTTGAACTCAAAACAAAAAGCTCTCTATCACAATAAAGAAGGCTTTCTCTTTTATCATTCATACTGTAAACGTCGGAGATTAAGAAAAGCAATCGTCTGTAGAAAGTTCCACCTACCATTTAATCAAACCAGAGATTGAATCCTTTCTTTTCTCTTTCTATCCACTATATGAATTGTTCTTCAATATTCAGTTTCTTTTTTATCCTGTTCTTCAACCTTGTTTTTATTCCTTTTCAAATTTTTTGCGTGTTTTTATTTCCTTTTAAGCTTTTTCCACAATGCCAACACCGCAAGCCAACCGAACAGATAATTCTTTCAATACCATAACTGCGATCTTCAGACAGCTGCAATGAATAATCCTAAGAAACAAAAGGGCTAAGTAACAACAATTTCGCAACCACTCAGCATCAAAATAGTGGTGCAGGAAATGCAAAACTAAATTTGATGTAACGCACATGTGAGAAAACAGCTACTAATTCATCATACTGTCTACTACACCACGTACAAATTAGTAGGGCACATACATTAATTAGCTTACAATTAATTCTCATTTATTTCAATAAATTGATAAGAAATCAAAATGAGGAGCGATGAGTAAAATAATAAAGCTTCATTCAACCGAACAACAACAAAACGTTCATTATGTTTAGATGTACAGCTTGTTGAAGCGTGAACCAAAACTTTAATATTCACTTTACAAGTTGAAGTACGACATCCACACATTATCAACAGTATTACACAAACTAAAAAAATCATTTAATTTCAATCAATCTCTTGATGCTCAAAATCTAGATGCATGTATAAAAGTTCCAAGAGAAACAGTATATAAAGTAGAAAATTAATGATAAATATCTACATTATGTTTTGAAGATAAATGATTGAAAGAGACACAAAACATTGCACAAAACCCCCTGTAATCATTTCAATGATGAGCTGACATATGAAGTTTACTCAGTATCTCTTTTGTGATCCGTCCCTTATGGCTTTTGTTATGTAATGAGGTAGACCAAAATATTTTTAAAATAATTAACACACGCAACAAAAATAATCCCCGTCTTCATCAATTTTAATACTTTTAAAAAAACTATTTTTCTTCCTGCAGCTAAATTTAATTGGATTGTAAAAGAAGCAGTGTACTATTGCTCAGCACAAAGTTGAGACTGCTGCAAACCTTTGTCACGATCAATCGTCCATCATTCTAAACATTCTATCAAATGACTGAACACAGTAGTATAATAAAAACTCAGTTTGTTTTGGAAATGGAACACTGGCATAGTTGTCAGCGAGCATGTTTAAAGTAATTAAAACACAATAGGGGGAGTTGGGACAACTATCTGTTCTATTTAATAGTTTCATTAAAAAGAATTAAGAAAGAATTTCTTTAGAGATATTTTGGTTATAACATCAAAAAGATTTATCCTAAAACCAATGCTTTCCTGCAATTCTGAATCCTTTTATATGACTTGCATACTACAAATAATGGCGATAGAAAAAATCACATTGAATCTCGCCAATATAGAATACTTATTTCTATTTAGGTTTCATAGCAAGAAAACAGGGTTATTCTAATAAATTTAAGCTGAATGAATATAGGTCAGCCTTACTTCAGCAACACTTCCGTTCACAAATTTGTACAAACCTAACTAAAATTTTTTGACAACAAATTGTTTAAACTATGAAAATATGCTTGGCGTTGACAGCAATTAAACAGTTAAATAATAAAAAAGCAATTTCAATTTAAAAATAATTAACGGTTAGTATTAGTATAAAAACGTCAAACACCATCAGAAAAAAATATTAATAACGTGAAAACACTCTCGAATGCATCTTTTACCACACCTTCATTATTTGGCAAAAACATTTTTCAAAAATACATCTTAAACAGACAGGAAATAGAAATGTTTTAAGCTGTACAAAACTTCGGTGTCAGAACAAAATATCATAACATTTTTTCATCTGATCTAACTTGTCAACGTTCTTACAGCCAACAGTTGAAAAAAAATAATTTTAAAAAAGTTTACAAAATAAGGTTCATAATGCAGGAAAGTAGAGACAAACTTCAAAGAGTACAAAATAGAGACTGGGTCGTTCCTTTCCTCCCCTAATACACAAACATAAAAAATACAATTCCAACAATTCAGTCACTTTATCAACAGTCATTTGGAGCAATCATGACTAAACCAAAAGTAAACCTTGCTCGACGTTTATCTCCCTTAAGGTGTAAAAACAACTTTCAAATATTGACATTGGTTGTTAATCTATGAAATATGCTAGACAAGTTTCTTATCCATTGGCCGTTAGTATTTCAAAACGGTCCGTAGTAACCAAGTTCCGTAAGTATTTATAAAAAGGATACTGGGTAGTAGAGAAAAAAAACGTAATCTGTGCTTGAAACACCCTCGACTATTTCAAGTTGTGCTTTGAAATAATCTTTTCTTTAGCTGTGCAGAATGGTCACGACAATGATTCTCTATTTATCCATCCAAACAAATTTTTCATAAGAGTCCCCCCTCTCTCACTTACTTACAAAAACAACTTCTCAGAGCTTTAAAGTAATAACTTTGGAAAGAAGATATATTTAGCTGACAAGAGAGAGAGAGAGCAACCACCCTACAGTTAAGAAAACAATAACAACGATTCACTATTGTTGCCACCAGGTATTTTAAAAATCAACAACATTCTTAATACAAAAACTACACAGAATGCATCTTCTTTCATAAAAAGCAAATCATCAGATTTCGATTGACACCTGTCCACAACTGCTCTGTCTTATTATTACCTCCCCTGATTTTCCCAACCGCTTTCCTAAAGCTAATTTAATAAGAAAACATATCAAAGTTTTCATTTCGGCTTAAATTGTATAATAAAAAAACACTGTTTTACTATAAAAAAAATAACAGGTTAAAACTATTAGCGAAACACCAAAGGTGACCTTTGTATTTTCACTTAACTAATCCAGTCAGTAAGATATTCTAACACAACTTCACGTCACCAGCTTTCAGTGTAAACTGATTCCACGGGAGAGAGTGATCGAGACAACATTACATTTGTATTTGGCAAAATGGTGTCACTCCTACCTTCTGTCAATTATTTCAAATAGAAAATAGACAAAGTGACAGCATTCGACAAAACCCAAATAAAGAGTTTTCAAGCTTTACTGATTATTCAAGGTCTATTGACTATTCAAAATTATGCAACAAATAATGTTTTTCAAGGGACAGGTCCATACTTATACTTTATTAAATAGGGGTAAATGTATACGGCCCGTTTGCTATCGCCCATACCTTTGATGTCGCATACGAAATTATCTTATCATAAAGGGGGGAGAAATAAATTCTGTATCCGCTCTGACACTGAATGTCATTTTTTGAACCATGAACACAAAACTCGAGCTGCTTTTAAGATACCTACTTAAATTCAAATTTGATAAAAGTGCATCATTATATTAAGGTAATTTGTACGCAATTTATCAAACGCTGAACAAAGAACGCAGAAAAAAATCTATCTATATCATAACATGACAAAAGTTATCCTTCCTGGTTTTTTTCATCAACCAAAAAAAAGATGACCACAAAAAAACACAAGGAAGGTTTCTTATAATATAAATACTTATACATCTTTAAAACAGTCATTGATAGTTACATCTTTTACTTTATATTTTACGTTGTATTACTTAAATTGTTGTCTGAAATCATGTCTGACAGAACAATTGGAAGTCAGATTAACCATTATAATGTTAAAGAATTAAACAACAAAAACAGAACAAAAGATTCCAAATAGCAAGGTTAAATTTTGACGCGGAATGGAATGGCAAAGAAAGATATCACTTTCAGACATTTATTTATTTCACTTTCAGTAAAACGTTTCTGTGAGATATATTTCTATCAGGCAAGCGAGATTCTTTGATATAGCATTTCTTTAAATTCAATGAAATTTATACTATGTATGTAGCAACTGAATACCGTTTTAAACTGGATAAACCGCCAAAGATTTCCACTTGTAAAGTAAAAAAAGAGTCTACTTCATGTTAACGAGTTCTTCTTTTCCCCGTAAAACAACTTTTGAAAAGAAGGGACAAAAGGAAATTTACAATTATAGTTAGAATTGAAAAATAAACGAAGACAAACATTATATTCACATGAAAAATTACTGGCAAAACAAAGCGAAGGAAATTTTTTCTCCTACACACAGCAAGAAGCATAATAAGTAACAGGGCACATCCACTCCCCTTCTCACCACAAGTAAAAAGGAAAATCCACCATTTTGAATATGTATGATGACACCCTAGTGTTTTACTTTGCTAACTTCCCTGATAACCCGTTTCACTTGTTGAAAAAACAAATTCAAAATTGTTTGTCCTAAAATAAGTGTAAACTTTCAAGTTGCACCAGTGAGAAAGAAAAACTTTATTTTGCGAGTAATAACCAGTCGAACGAAACAATGTACCTCCGCTGCGTCGAAAGATAAATGTTGTGTGGAATAATGGAGTCGAATGTTTTTTATTTTTTCTTCTTCTTCTTTTTCTTTCAAGCTTAATTATTTCGCGTTTTGTAGTAGAGTAAGTGAGACAATTGCAGAAAGCGTTTGTTGTGTGTAGAAGGACAAAAGAATAGAATGATAATTATGGCAGAGTTGCATTGGTGGAGACTCATACATGCCATACAAAGAAATAGCCAGCAGGTGTGTTTGGTATTAACACGCAACATCTCTTCAATAAAATTCACCAACTATTTCATTGTTTTCACATCGGCACAAAACCGCAACACACAGAGTGCGAGAGAAAAACAAAATTCTACTACCACCATGAACGCTTTTATATACTTTTTTATGTAAACAATTATCAAGTCTTTATCAGACCCTTTAACAGATCAGGACTTAAAAAAATCATCTAAATAATTTTACTGTTGACAATGTTAATGAAAAGAAGCCGTATCAATTGCCATCCGAAAAGTGTACCCTATTGACTCATACTTATAATAGTTCTCTGATATCAATAATTTCAATTTATAACCATTTCTGCTGTTAAAACTCAAACAATGAGTTCAAGACTGTCTGTCTAAGGATAAGGCTATAAGGATCCTTTTAAGAGGAGGGGGAGAGGAGGGGGGGAGGGGTATAACATACGTACGTCAATTGTGTTCCGCATCCTTTTGTGAAGGGGTATGGATGCTACCATTCGCATCTTAACAACTCGTTCCATCCCATGCATCCTTTAAATAGTAACAAAAAATAATTTTCATCTTAACCATTGAATTAACGAAACTTAAAATCTCAAGAAAGAAAAAAAAATGAACGGTACAATACATACCTGTAATTAGATTATAAAGCCATACACAAGATTAAAAAGTGCAGCATCCGTGGCTCTTGAATAATGAAAAGATTTAAACGAAACCTTCTCTTATTAAAATGTTTATTCAGTGTTTAGACCAGTGCATTTTCGGGAAGAAAAGAATTTTGAAAAGAACATTTTTAATTCAGTAGAAATTCTATGTATGTAAAACATTTTTCCTTCAGTCTCGCGAAATACACATTATTCTTAATTAACAATGTAACAATATGCTCCAGTATTTTGAGGATGACATTAAAATTATTGATTTCTGTTGTTTATTGAAAGTTTTGCAATAACATCCATTTATGATTCATTCTTATTATTGCAGAGCCAAAGCAGATGATCCCCTACTACCAATAATAGACCTGAAAAACAAAAACATATGTTTAAGTGTGACGCCAAGGTGGAAAACCTTTGTTTCAAAGCTTAACCGATACGGCTGATTGAAATAACCAGAAAAATACATCATTTGGCTCAACCATAAAAGCGTTTGAAAGTACAAAATAAAACAAAACCACATGGCTTGAATTATTAATTTTAGAGGATTTCACGGAAAGAAAGTTTTTGTTGTACTGTATGTAAGCAGAATCAAATATTCACTGAATTTGTAAAGAATTCTTAAAGTGGAGACTAATAATTGAAAAAGAAGAGTTAAAATATTTAAATGCGTTATAGTAAATATTGTGCATATGGTAACGACCTTTTTACACCGTCAACAAAAACGTAGAATTCATTTACGATGGGATTTTTAACGTTTAAGGTGCTTGCACCATTCCATTTTTATTTATCGACGTTATATTTCGCTTTATCTTTTGCATACATACACTACATTAAGCACAAAAGAAAAAGGTATGACAAAATCGAATCTATTTTCACC
>JAUKWF010000244.1:0-13992 GCA_032356525.1 Eutonina indicans
ATTGTAAATATTGGTAATCGTAGATTTGTGTGTTGTGTTGGAAACAAAGTTGTGTGACCCTCAATTACTATGGATATCGAGGGTTGAGCCAACAGGATAGCGCTAATGGAAATTCGTCTATTAGACGCCTGACTTTGTCGTTTGTGCGTAAAGATTCTTACCCGAAACAAATTGCCCACTTCCGCTTAAATATTTAATCATGGAGGTATAATTAGCTTAATCAAAATAGCAGGTTTTAATGAAAGGAAACTTCCTTATAAAATACTTTAAGGGAAGAATTTTTAATACGAAACAAATCTATTAAAGCCAAATATGTTAAAGTCCCTTAAGTATCCTCGGTTAAAATAGCTTTTTTTATTAGAAATAAACCTTTGCGTGAAATAAATTATGAGTTGCATATAATATGGAACCCTCTCAGCCTTCGTACTTGCGCAATTTAAATGCTTGGTGTTTACTTGTAGCAGGGGGCTGTGGGACTATCGAACCTGTGGGACTATTGAACCTGTCAGACTAGCTAACCTGTCAGACTATCGAACCTGTCAGACTATCAAACCTGTTGGACTATCAAACCTGTCGGACTATCAAAACTGTCAGACTAACTGATAATAAAAATTAAAAGAGTAGCTATACATATGTCTGATTTTTTTTAGGTGAATCGTCCTAATTTGAATCATGGTCTCAATGTGAATCATAGACTAATTACATCAACCAATACTCAAGCTACACTAAAACTTTCATAACAAGTTTCCTATCACATTTCCTCTTCATGTCAAAATAATTAACCCATCTTTCTCTGAATTCAGGGGCGTATTTAGAGATTTTATTACCATTGTGAAAATATGAAATAAAAAGTGTTGAAAATTTTACCCTTGTGAAATAACAACTTTCACGATGGTTAAATACGCCCCTGGAATTGAAGAAAAATTAATTATCAAAACTCTTCCCCCTAAATCATTTATGTGACTGCACATTGATACAAAACAATTTCACAACAGAGAAAATTATTTTGAGTTTAAGTGTCCAACACTAGGAAAAGTACAAAAATAATAAAATTTTAAATTTTGCGGATCATGATCTTTATTTATCTCATCTCGGTTGGCATTATTCCAAATTTTTCGCTGGTACTTATTTTTGTGGATTGAGGGAAAATCTATTGTTTAGGTAAATAGCACAACAACAAACAAACTCCTAGGTTATGATAAGGATAGGTAGTAGTGCCCCCACCTAAAAACGTAATAAGAAGACTGGTAAAATGTAATAACTATATATAACGATTTTATTTTATCATATTATATTCTAGTTTGTGGAGAGTGAATGTGATGAAGAATTACTGTTCAATATCCCGTAAGTCAGATTATTTATTTAACACTTTTATTACCAGCTTCTTATACTTATCAAAGTACAGACTAGTTCAAAAATTGGACAAAGTTACCGGATGATTTGACTGTTTCTGTTTGCTTTCATCTTTTTAATACTACTACTTTGTAATATTTTCCAGGTTTACTGGTTCTGTCAAATTGAAAGGTATAATTGTTGTTGGTGGCGAAGACTCATTCCATCCATCCAAAATGAGAATATTTAAAAATCGACCAAATATGACATTTGATGATGCTGCAGGAAAAGCAGATCAAGAATTTGATTTACAGCCAGACCACAACGGAAACTTAGAATACATTCCAACTATTGCAAGGTTTTCAAATACTGAACATCTAAGCATACATTTTCCAACTAATTTTGGAGAAGAGACCACAAAGATATACTACATCGGTTTAAAAGGGGATTTTATGAAAGCTCATAAACATGGCGTCACAATTTGTAACTACGAAGCAAAAGCCAATCCTGCTGATCACAAAGCATCAGATTTTAACCCAATGTCACATTCTGTACAATAAGAACATTTCAGCTAGCTAACAAAATGATGTGTATAATATAAGAAATTTGTCCAGTTATCAAAACTGTCAGTCAACCCTGTGTATGATACCATAAAATCTGAATTTTTAAATTAACAAAACTGCGATCCAGTGCGTTCTGCATTATTAGTCTTGAAAATCTTGTTTTCTTTCTTTTACAAAATGCTTTGAAATTAGATTTTTGTAAAATGTTCGAGAAAGGGAATTTACTAGGCATAAGATACCTTCAATATTTTAATTTAAGAATATATAGAAAACACCACGACTCATAACAAAAGAAGGTTTCATTTCCATAGTATAATACATTAATAAATTCTTTCTGCCTGGTATTGTTAGTATTATATACGTTTAAGGTAAAATTATATTTAAAATATATTATATATTAATCATATTTCGTCAAGAAAGATTTAATATGTTTATATTAGTTTATTTATATCTTCCTAACATCTTTCGTCTTATTTGACACATATCACTATTTTTCATTTTTTTCTTCATTTTTATTCTAATATAAGTTGTTATTGTTTATCAATATCCTATTTACATATTATTCATGTGGATTTTTTTATTTCATATTTTGAGTAAAATGTCAATAATTCAGTTAATAATACCAATCGTGAAAACTTTAACATCTTATCTAGATTTACCAACTAAAAAAATGGATACCATAGAAAAAGAAATGAAAGACTATTTATGCAATGTTGTTTCATCATTTTCACCTGGTATCAACTACGCATGCGCATATGGCTCTGGCGTGTTTAAGCAACAAGGCCATGTATCAATGAAAGATAACATGATTGATTTTATATTTGTTGTCGATAATGCTTTGTCGTGGCACCAACAAACTCTCAACAAGTATTCGAACCACTATTCCTTCATGAAATCGTTTGGTGCCAATGTCATTGCTAACTGTCAAACTGAATATGGAGCTGGTGTCTACTTTAACACGTGTGTTGAGTTCAATGGGAGGCTGATCAAATATGGTGTTATTGATATTGAAACATTCAAAGCAGATTTGAACCACTGGAACGACCTGTACATAGCGGGGCGTTTACAGAAACCTGTACTGACATTGACCGGCTTTGAAAGTCCCGACATTGACAGCGCTTTTTCAAACAATCTCAAATCAGCTGTGCTAACATCATTATTTATGTTGCCAGAGAAATGTAGTATTGAGGATTTATTTATGAAAATAGCAAGTTTGTCTTATACAGGTGATCCAAGGATGGTCGTCGGAGAGGATAAAGGGAAAGTTCGAAATATCGTTGTACCGAATTTAGATAAATTCATGGCTCTCTATAACCCGATATTACAGAAAATGCCCAATATTGCTGTACAGAACATGCATATTGAACAAGATTTGAGTGATGATGTATCCTTTGATAATTTTTGTATGCTGCCAGGTAATTTGCATCGACTTGTTTGTAAGAGATTGAATTTAGAGCATCAAAAAGAAGAAGTTGTAAGGAAAAGGTTTTTGGCGTTGTCAAAGAATGAAGTACTTGATGCAGTATCCAAGTCGACTGCTCAGATAGTACGCAAGTCGAGTACAACACAGACTGTGAAGAACTCTGTGACTGCAGGTTTTACTAAATCTTTCTATTACAGTGGAGAAAAATTAAAGAAAATGTTTCGTGGTTTAATACGCAAATGATGTCATTATGTCATGATGTATTGTTTATAATATGTTATATTTCATTTTTCTATTAGCTTTTTTATAAAATATTTCTGCTACTTTGATACTATTTTTTTCATTCTGATAACTATATACTGTATATACATACTGTATATGATGATTAAATTTGATTGAATATTGAATTATGAGATGGATAAGATTTAGTTTAAAGCGTCAATTATATATGGCTTGATATTGGGTATGGCTCTTGAGACTTTTTCATTTGTTTTTTCTACATATATACTTAGAGATTTTATCTATGCATGGAAGGAACATTCTGTACTATGGGACCATTGGGGTGTTGGACCATCAAGGGGGGCCAGGTAAATGGTTGATGCAAGTGCTAATTGGTTTCTCTCGTTTAACTTTATCCGCTCCGGCTGCGTTACAATATATATATTAAAAGTAGTCAAAGACGTTTCGGGGTCTAAATAAATTCTAGAGAGGCACAGCGAAAATTTAGTTAGGAGAAAACTATTTGCAACAACTCTTTTAGCAATTTAGTATTTAGTATATTAGTTATCTAGCTATTGGACTACGCGCCCCTTAAATGAACATAGTAGATCATCTGCTGTACATTACACTAACTACATTTATTATAGTTATAGATCAAAGATATAGGAATCTAAATCTTTGTATAGATCAATAATACTAATAAAGAAGGAAGCGAAAACATGGTGAACATCGAAATAGGTGGTATTGATGTGGAATTCCCTTTCGAACCTTATGAATGTCAAAAGAAGTATATGGAAAAAGTTATTCAATGTTTACAAAAGGTTTGTTACTTCATACTATTTCTTATCTATTTATCATATATTGTATTCATATATTTAAATAAAATTGGAAAATTAGACAGCTGCTTAAAAATTGTTTCTATATAGTATGTGTAAAGCACCCGTATAGCTATCTTTGATCCACAAATAACTCTTTTCTTCTCTCTCGCGGAAATCTTTACATAGATGAAAATAGAGCTGGTGGCGTAACTCGCTATTTTCTTTGATGTACCGCCAGGCATCATCTACTTTGCTTTTCTTGGTTGCGCATGTGCACTGACATCAAAATCAGTGAAACTGTAATAATAAACGCGCTGTAATGAAACTGTTATTTTTATCTGCTTTGTTGTTTTAAAAAGTATTTCTAAAAATAGATAACGAGTTTGCGCAGAGTCTTTGTTTTTATCTGTCCGTAATATTTCGCGCAGACAATAGGGAAAGCTGCACTTATTTTATGACCGATATATTTTCATGATATATTTGTTATTCAAGTATTTCATAACGTATTTTCGACATTTAATGGAAATTCCAGATTACTGGGACAACAATTCGACAAAAATGATCTACAAGCCTCAAATTGAGGAGGGGACTTGAAGCTCAAAAACAACAGTTATATATACAAAAACTGTCATACATTATTATTAGAACCTCGCCAACTTAAACACAATATTTGATAGTACATTGCATGTCCGGTATATCAGGCATGTCCGGATTAACGGCTGTTTACAACTCGCGCCATCTTTTGAAACAAGTCGACTAATGGATATCGAAAAGTTTTGCACGGAAACATGGAGTAAATAGTAGTTTAATTATAATTTATTTATTTATAAATATTTCCATAAAAAATTGATAATTGTAAAAATATAAAGACATTCAGATATTTAAATCATCCAAGTCTTTCCAAATGTTAACTTTTTGTTTTTGCAATGTGCGTTTGATTGTAATATAGTGCCATCAAACGCACTAAACCCTCCACCTAAAACATAAAAGAAAAATCTAGCGTCAATATAAAAATTCTCCAAGCGATTCAGGATACATCGTTATATCTGATCGGTTCAACAATCAATTTCGCTCTCTAAATCTATTGTTTGTATATATTATATATACAGATCATACACAATCTTTGAAGTTGAGCCTGCTCCCTTCGGAACAAAGGTTTCTTAATCGGGTCATATATCCATGAATAAATAAATCAAAAATACAGATCTTGTCTCGTTTATCAGAAGGGTCGGGTTTTATTGATAACGGCAAGGCGTGAATCTGATTTTAGATTTATTTCTGAAAGAAATCTTTCTTTTCTAATTTCTGTATTTCTATGGTAACATTTGGTCATTTTACGGATAGAAGTATCGCTCAAAATTCACACAAAGTGGAGTAACTCTAGAAGCATTCCTCGTCAAATATTTCAACGTCAAAAATACCCATAGGAATAATATAAGGTCTTTCCCCTTTCTTCCTGTAAATAAAAGAGAGAAAAAGTGTAGCTAGCCGTTAAGAGAAGTACCACGAACAGATAGTGTGCACAGTTATTTTTTTATACATACTTTATATTGTGTGGGTTCAAGGAACTTAGTAAATAAAGCACTTGTCATTAGTTTCATCAAACGAAAAAGAGAATTTAGAAGATATGAAAATTTTTAAATAATAAATTGCATGAATGTCTTGCAGTATGGCCTTGTAAATGTTTTTAGATAGATTAGATTAGATTCTTACTTTAAGGCTTTAATTTAATATGGTGGATGACAAGAAATATTAAAATTATCCTCGCGCGGCTTTTATCTGAGCCGAAGTGAAGATGTTCCTTTAAACTAAAGTTAAAGATTTACAGGTTAATTTTTTCGTATTAAAAGATCCTTCGATCTAGAATTTCGTAAGCTGTGTTTACCATGGTGCCAAAAAGCTTTTTAAATAAAAAAGTATTTTTTAATACAAACTTTTAAAAATAATATCAACTTTTTTTAAATATACAAATATTTGTTTCAGGAAGAACAAAAAATAGTTATGGTGCATAATCTTTAATTGATTTCATGGTCATCCACCACCATCCACTAGCACCCAAAACAGTCATCACCGCCTTAAAACGCCCAATACCAGCCTAAAATGCCTAAAACCAGCCAATAAATTATATTATTTTAATATTTTGTTGGTGCCGTTTCCTCCCTGAATATATGTTGTTATGGCTGAATCTGAATATTTCATTTACAGGGTTTCAACGGGGTACTTGAATCACCGACGGGTACTGGTAAAACGTTATGTTTACTATGCGCTACTCTAGCATGGAGAGAAACATATACCGCACGCTTACAATTGGAAAGAGTTGGACAGATGAGAGACAAGAATTATAAAGACAATTTAAGTTCAATGCTCAACGATGCATCTGGTGGATTGAATGCTGAAGGGTCATGGGAACGAGGTTTGTTAATTTCGTTATCTAGTAAATTTCTTGTCTCGCATAGTCGATAAGTTTGGTATATTGTTCGCAAATCAGAGGTGTCCGCTATTACGAGTGTCCGTTAATTAAAAACAATTTTATTCATGATTGATCAGTCAAGTTGTTGTTGAAATAAAGTAAACCCACCACACTAGGGTTTCTTTTCAAATTTGATGGATCTGTCAAAATGCCAAAAATGAATTTCGTTAAAATCTAATAGTTAAACAGTCAGTTTTATTGCAATTCAAAAGAAAGGTCAGTTCGACTATTGTATGAATGCTGTAAAAACGACTTCGTATGTGACTTACTGACAACTAGCACTGAATTAGTCGGTAAAATCATTCTGACATCACAGTGAAGAAGGATTTTCTTGTTTAAAACGACTCACAGTTTGGCTTTGTCTCAGTGTTAAAAAACATCCCCTCCACAGTGCTATTTTATATATTTAGCCGACAAATAATAAATATTAGTAAGTGTAAATTGTTTCGAAATTCAAATTTCGAATTCTGGCACGTGCTGCACCGTAACCATTCATGCTCGTATAAATTTGTCCGTTGATGGAGGTTTCCACGTATTTTGTGAATTTTCTCGTCCATTTCTTTTCGTTGTTTTGGAAATACTCGAAGCGAATGAAACCATCGTCGTTTGGAATATGTGTTATTTTAACCTTGTGGTAAACGTTGAGTGACAGATCTGCTGATACAACACATATATTTTCCCCAAAGCAAATGTGTGGTTTTGTAGTTTTTGCTGGGAAAAAGATTTTGAGGTGTGCCGACACACCGGGGGATTTGATTAACATGAGGTTACTCCATCCATTAAGTTTTTGATACACCTCCACTTCAAATTGAATGATCCATTTGTTGTATATCTTTGGTACGCTTCCAATCAAATTATTCGCACTAACTGTTACTGTTTCTAAATCATTCAAAATAAACAACATTAACGATACACGTGATGGTGAAGCTTTATCACGTTGTTTTAACGTTAAAAAACGTCATGCACTCACAAGAATGTTGTAATATATTGGAAAGCAACCATTTTAATCCCGTCGACCATCCTGAACAGTCACCGAGGGATGTTGAAACTATGAAAGTTTGTCTAGTAAAATGTGGTTGGTCGGTGCCTATTTGCCGTGACTACTTTTACATGTCAATTTTCATGAAAGTCGTACGCCCTCGCCACCTGACAGGGTTGGATAGAGGCTATCCCAAAGGTGTCGATTGAAACAGTCAATCTATCAAAAAAGACTATAATAATAGGGGTTTTGTCATAGACAAATCGGTGCAGATTTGAACTTTTGAAATTCTTTGTTTATTTTATAATATTCTACAATCATGTAATATCTTACGATGTTTGGTGAAAGTCAATGGTGTGCTGTCATCCAGTCTCATCTGTTCAACCTGTAACAAAATAACATAATAATGGTTTAGTACGATGGCCCTGAGGTGTCACTGTTTCCTTCAGGTTTTTTAGGCTGAATGAAACTTTTTCATTAGAAATTTTTAGCCTCCTTCTGATTATTTTTTCAGAAGGATAACACACACACACACGCCTAAGGTACTTTGGACAAGATTTTTTATTTAGCAACTCAAGACAGCTTCTATCTACACACAACAACAAAACTTGCACAGCCTATGCATAACCCACCGCCATTTTAAAACTATCTGAGTGACCGCGTGTTTATAAAAACGTTCTGGCTCTCTCTCCTCCTTTGAAAATAAAATAAGCGAAGGACAGGAAAGGAAAGGACACATTCGACAATACTCTCCATAGTCCATTGCTAATCAAGGGAGAAGCCACGATTAGGCTAGGGGAACAAGCTGCTGACTCGCTCTGTTAGAAAGATCAGAGTGTTGGAGGGCCTTTACATGAAGCTTCATTTCGCCCGAAATTAAAATGCTCCACTCTACGGAGGAGAGTACAGTATGTTGTTATTGAAATGTCAAACATTGTTGCGTTTTTATTTCAATAAAAAACACTCCATCACCGAACACGGGCGAAATTAATCTCCATGTAAAAGCCCTCTTAGATAATGGTACTCGTAGGGAATCCAACCCCGACCTCGCAATTACGCGGTAAGTGATATAGCTATTGGACCCCACAACACATAATAAGGATTTTGCAAACAAATAGTTTCCTACTGAAAAATAATCAGAAGGAAATTTAATTAAAAAAAAGTTTCCTTCTAAAAAAATAATCAGAAGGAAACTAAAAGTTTTTTAAAAAAAAGTTTCCTTCAGCATTAAAAACCTGAACCGACATATGAACAGTTTGATATCGGCTACCATATTCGTCCAAAAATAGTTTTGTTTACGCATTTATTTATTCTATCAAAGCGATGTTATAATGAAAGTGCAGAAAAATATTATACAATGAAAGGGTTTTTCCATCCGACTGTATTTTTTGAAATGACAAATTATGCTGAAAAACTATACTAGAATTCCAACATAAAAATTTCGAACATAAAAAAAAATTATTTGCAGTCCCTAGAAACTCGAGGAATAAATAGAGGATGGCTAATCAAAGATGAAGAACCTGAGTTTTTTTAAAAAAATGATTTTTAGAAAGTTGGTTGTACTTTAGAGAGAGACTTTATACAAAATATACAAAATAAGAGTTTATCTAAAGCATTAAAGTAAAGTCATTGAAATTAAATATTTATGAGATGACTGAGTAGATAAAATCTAAAACATATAATGAGTACTCACATTTTCAGGGATTATAATTTCTGTGTAAAGAGTTCCTTTTTCTTTCACGACATTTTCTTCATCTTGATCACCATCGTTACTATCATTTTGATGAAAACAATAACACTTTCTATCATCAGTGAAGAATCCTTGCAACGTCTTCACTTTGCATTTGAAAACGCATTCAATTGGTGATCTCGCATTGACTTGTTCCATGTTACTGGTGACACGAAATTCATTTTCTCCATTGAATATGTAAGCGTTGCATAAAGAAATGAGAAAAAAAACAACCGACAGCATTTTCATCTTCAGTTTGTAAGGATGAAAATGGTCCGGCGTTTATACTTGTAGAAGTGAAGTAAGAAGTGAGTAAATCGCTCAAAGTTATTGTCTTCCTTCCTTTTCAAAAAATGGAAAAGAAATGCGAAATCAAAATTTTCCTTTTTTGAAATGGAAATCTCTTGTTCGTTAAATGAAACACTCCTCCACAGAATTCACTCCAAGGTCTTATAAATATGCTAGCTCAGTAATAACAATTCCCCTTTTTGCTTGGCGGGTGTATTATTTCACTTTGTCGAAAAATTAATCTTTTTTCTTTTCTTAATTCAAATGTATTTAGCCCCTTTGGGTAGTTACAACATTGCAGTCAAATTCACTGAAATATTATGGGAGTATTCTTATTCATTGAAACAGCTTGTAGCACTGGGGTGATTAATGATTTTGTTTCTTTGATTACCCAGTCCTTAATAAGACGAGAAATGTTTAATAGTTTTCACAGGTTATATGAAAAAAAGTTAAAGAAATAGATAGCATTTAACATTAATAAATAAAATAAATTGAAATTCACTACTCCTCTCTGCTAAGATCGATAAAAATAATGAACTTTACTATTTCTTATGAAAGTAAATGTATATTACGAAATATATTCAATGATGTACATTTTACCGGCTACCGAATGACTCGTCCCGTAATATTTGTGTTAATTGGAACGCACATTTATCCATGATCTGAATGACGACATATACATGTCCAAAATAAATTGATATACTAATTACACTTGTCACTAGTTACCACTCTTCCCCACATCTGTTCATTCAGCAAATAATTTCTTTGTATTTTGATGTTCAGGTTTTAACGATACACCGAAGATCATATACGCATCAAGAACACATTCGCAAATATCTCAAGCAGTATCGGAACTGAAAAACACTAGATACAAGTATGTATTTGAATAGATGACTTTCTTTATGTAGGATTTGTATCATAGATGTGAAACGTTTACTAGTTTTCTAGGGTCAGATCGATCTTTTCATGCCCCATAAAAATGGAAGGTAGGTATCTTTTTTTTATGTACCTTATTGTGTGAGAAAAGATATATGGTTAAAGATGGAGATAAAAATGGAACTATATTTTAGAGCGAAATGTTGGTTGCGTTAAATTCTTTTGTATAATGGGACTGTGAATTTGTTTGGTTTTTCGTCTTGGCCTTGAATAAAGCCTCTACTAACATTCAATGTATCTTATGCTAATGGAACCTTCCTTATTGATACGTCGTCGTTTGAAACTTGTGACAACAAGACTATCCGTCTACATGGCTCAGAAAATGACAAAGCATATATTGAAACTTGTGACAACAAGACTATCCGTCTACATGGCTCAGAAAATGACAAAGCATATATTGAAAATTGTGACAACAATTCAATGCAACGTTTCGTGTCTATAATTTCAACATTTATTTCCGTTAACAGTCCGAAGATTTGTGTACTTGGATCACGTGATCAAATGTGTATCAATTCCGAAGTAATGAAAGAAGAAAATCATAACGGAAAAGTATATATCAAATAATTTTCATGTATTTTTAATAATTATCAGAATTTTTCTCAGTCGGTAGAGAGTTTGCCTTGTAATCGAAATGTTGTAGGTTTGATCCCGGGTAGCATATGTTGTTCAATATTTACTTTGCCATGAAAACCATAATAATTAGTTTTTGCTTGTACAAATGCAGTGGTCGGTTAGCTCAGTCGGTAGAGAGTTTGCCTTGTAATCGAAATGTTGTAGGTTTGATCCCGGCACTGCAACTCAGTATATATTAATCTAATCTGTGCGTTAAGTCAAATAGGAGCTGATAGTAGGTGTGGTACTCTACCTCCACAATACAATCACCCTTGTTTTGTATAACAAGTAACAAAAGGGGATAGACATCCTCCCTTAGTTGAAGCTTCTTCAGTTTTATAGAACTATACCATCGAGGGTCCTGTCTTCTTTGCAAAACTCATTCAAGGGAGTTTATAGAATTAGAACCAATTAGCAAATTTCCCCAGTTTCCCAAGTTACAAAATCTTTTTTTCTTTTCAGGTTCATTTATGTCGGATGAAGGTATCAAATAAAAACTGTTACTACTACAATAATATCGAAGGTAATGTTTTTGTAATTTATGCGTGATAGAACTTTTGTATTATTGTATAGGATTTTATTGTTATTTAGAAATAAGCTATTGGTGATATTTAATGACAGTGTTTTCAGGAAGGTTTTGAAATAAGCGTAAATTATATCCAATTTAAGAAACAAATCATTGAATTTAGTTATAATTTTTACTTAAAATTACATTTCAGCTTCGAAAGCAGTTATACCCAACGAAGTTATGGATATAGAAGACTTAGTGTCGCTTGGTACTGAAAAAAAGTTGGTACAAACATCTTTAAAGTTTTAATGAAAGAATAAAATTCATAAATTCCCTCTTCTTATTAGACGAAAAACACCTCCATAGAAAGAAAAATATATGGTAGACATTAGGACACCGAAACGACTAGTTCTAGTCTATCTTCTTATACGTCCAACAAACAAACCACTTGTACATAAAACAACTGAAAAATCTGTAACAAAGAAACAGTTCAATACCAATGGTTCCACCAAAATTACTAAATCACTCTACCCTCTCTTTTGATATCCACATAGAATGGAGTATCAAAATCGCATTTTTATTGATAATTGATCCCTGAATTTTTATCGGATCTAAAGAACCAAGTTTTTTAGAATGAGTTTTGCTGATACTTTCCTAATCGAATGTTTTTATTTTATTGTTAGTTTTCGCTCCAAGCTTTTTACTTCCCTTTGTGTGTCATCCAGTTTGACATATCACTGTTTCACATACCCAATATCTGTTTCATTTATTCGTTAGGTTCTGTCCATATTACATGTCAAGAGAATTAAGGAAGGAAGCAGATCTCATATTCATGCCTTATAATTACGTACTCGACTTCAAGGTAAACTTTTAAAGCTTATATTATTTCAAGATGATCATTATCTTGCAACACCATTGAAATCGTTAACGGATTTATAGCAATTTTTCTCGGTATAAAATATTTATTGGTGCGAGAAATTTCCTTTGAAACGACACGTAACAATACAAGAATATATATTCTGCTGCATCTAAATTTTTGAAGTTTTCTATATGAAAAACGTTTGAGTAATTTTATAAAGAACTTTAGTTCAATTTCTGCATGTGACAACTTACATATGGTAAATTGGATTTGATTTCAAACTTCTTTACTCGTCAAATTTGATGTTTGAGATTGATTGAATATTACTTAGATATACTGCATTGATATTTTAGGCTCGGAATGCTCATAGCATCGATTTATCAAATACCATTATATTATTGGACGAAGCTCATAATGTGGTAAGAAAGAACTTTCTTAATGCCGATTGACAACGAACTCGATAACGCTTCGCCTTGTTTAGAGCCATCCATAAAATAGACGCAAAAAAGTTCGGAATTTTGACCCTATTCTTCCCTTAAGCATCTGTACGTTTTTAGTTAAACTTTCATTTCTTTACAGAATTGTATATATGATTGCAGAGTAATATTGCGTGTACTTTTCCCATGGCCTCTCTCCACTTTTTAAGGGTTATTTTAGTAAACATTATGACCATAAATCTACTATCAAAATATGTCCTTTTTCAAGTTTGAACGGCGTGTTATATTGCTCTTACACGAAGCATCACAGCAAATCTACCATCTTGTTATTCAATTTTTTTTCTATAGGAAAGTGTATGTGAAGCGAACGCATCATTCGATTTGTCATCATTTGATTTGGCGAGCTGTATCGAAGATTGTCAACAATGTATCGAGATATTGATGCAATCTGAAGAAGACAACACCATTCTTGATGAAGGTAGATACAATTTCCAAGTTCATTGACCTATCCAAAGGATTTGTTTTATAAAGGAAAATTAGTAATACTTGAATCTTTATATGGCTATATAGTCTCAGAAATATGATCAACTTTTAACACCCTTTTTATAGGTGTGTACAAATTTTGACTTGCATCTATAGGCGTAACATGAACCACTAAATAACAACTTGACAAATAACTAGCAAAACGCTGTATTATTTTAAATCAAGTTTTTATAAACTTCAATGAAAATAAAAGTTGAAATTATGCGTATGCGATTCAAGATGTTTGAAAACCTGTAACTAAAGGTGTGATTTATTGGACCGATATAGATTATTTTA
>JAUKWF010000245.1:0-13989 GCA_032356525.1 Eutonina indicans
ATAAATCCAAAAAATTTCGCGAGTTTTTGAGCTCGCGAAAATTAATCTCGCGAAAATTAATCCGATTAAAGTAATTGGAAATTAGTTAATTCGCAGCATTCATTTGATTTTATTTATTTGATACAATATGTTTGGTTATTGTAAGATTTCTCATACTGGTGCTGCTTAAATCGATAAAAAGTTTTAGTGCCATGCATGATCAAATTAATGTCTACTGTATGAAATTGCCTAATCAAAACGAACTGAATGACAGGTGTTGTTGATACATTCTAATAAATCGTAGGATTCAGGTTCGACTACTTATATTTGGGTTATAAAATAGAAACAAGAGGTTGTATGTTTACCGCAGTCAGTTATCTCTACGGTAATCAAGATGTGGTCAGTAAATGGTGCATGATCTGCTATAAACGTAAAACATATCTTAAATGTAAAGGCCGTTTTCCACACGCGATTTTTATCGTACAAAGCGACTTTTTCGAAGGAAAATGCATATACATTTTATCAATTTCGAGATCGAAGGATTTTTTGCGTGGAAAACAGCCTTGACGCGATCTGTCCGGTTAAGTGTCCGTTAATCTAAAAGAGTTGCTTGTACTGTAAACGTTGATAATAACAACATACCTAACGTTCGCACAAGAACTGGTAACGCTGAACTAAACACCAGAAAAATGATACAGTTCGCAATCAGCTAAAAAAATAACAACAAAAATAAAATAAATTTCCCTTTTAAATTGGCAACGATGCAGAAACAAAGGATGTGTCATAAAACAAACATGAAGGAATTCGTTCATATAAATTATTGACATAACTAAAGGAAATGTTTTTTTAGCGGATGTCAAATACCACATGTTTGAAATACGATAACATCGTAACTTCAAGAAATAGAATGTTGATAAAATCAAGTTAGTCAGAAACATTGTAATAAAGACGTTTATAAATTTTTCACCCTTTAAAATAACAATGCTATGTTAGCGGATACTGGTGGTAGCACATGAGAGTCTTTCTAATTCTTATTGAAGACTATTTCTATCAAATAGACTGTGCATGTATTTTCGTCTAGCCTGCTTACCGTTGTCATGCTTGTATTTCGAAGTTTGGGCGTTAAATGAATGAAGAAGGGCGAACTGTAGAAACCAACCACAGATGCTGTTAAAATATAACTGTATATTATGTAAGAAGTTAAGGAAACAAAAACATTATATGAATTAGTAGTAGGTAATATATACGTACTTTCCAAGATAGATTTTGTAAAAATCACGTACTTAACCATTCGAATACAACTCTCATGGGACAATTTTTATCTTTTGAATTGGTTAGACCTTATCCAAACGAATTAAGCTCAGTAGGTATAATTTGCAGACAAAATATATAACAACCAATTTTTGTTTGACAAAGAAGGCACAAAACCTCATAAAAAGCTTTTTTGTAGAACTGAGTAAAATAAGTCAAATAGTTTTACATCTGTTCATGTGTATTAAGGAGACAGGAGATAAAGTAACGATTTAATTAATACGACTATTATGAAAAGATACAATATGAGAAATATTTGCAATAGAATACCAAACCATCCGAGTTTAGAAATTGAGATCTTTCCAAGTGATGGATACTAGAGAATAAAAGAAGAAAAAAATGAGTTGAAAAGATAATAAGAAAATTGATTTGAGATTACAGTAGTTACTTCGCTCGTTCCATGACGTCACAAGCCGGTCACTATGAGTCCGTAGTGACCTGCTAAACGGTGAATAAGCCATTAATAGTATGCCATACAAAATATATATAAAAAGAGAACGTAAGCTACAAGAAGTTTTTCTTACTTTTGTAATATAAATATTTTAATAAATATTTTAAGAGAAATAACTAGGTAATCTTTGGAAAAGTTTTCGTAGTCAACTGTTTGTTTAACGCAGATAAAAACACATACCGTTACACTTAGAATTGGCAGCGAACAATAAAGACATGTTATATGTTTTCAACAATAAATGAATAATACCTTATCAGTAAACGGTAAATCTTGTTTACCAAAAACAAGTCGAAACGAATTCACAGCTACCATCAACAAACATACAGCCTGGAAAAAATAAAGATACCATGTAGTCTGCAAAGGCTAGAATAGGGAAAATATCGTGTAAGAAGTGGGTGGATCCATGGATAAATGGCCAAAGCTCTGAACTCAAAACTTGATAGGTTTGTGATAGTGAAAAATTGCTAATCACTTCTAATTATATAAAGCAGGACCCTCCTCGATAAAAAGTATATTCGTATTGGGACATGGCTATACTGACGATGCAACGAATTTATCCTGTTGAAGGTCTCTGGTGCTTGAAGAAAGCAGAAAAACATTTTAAAGGAAAAGGTAAAAAGGTACCCTTGAAACCTCTCGCGGACTCTAACTATTGTGCCGTGTAAGTGACGTAAGTGAATCAGCAATTGTTACTGTAATAACCATTGTGCGTAATGTTGTTACTGTAATAACATGTAATGTCAAGTTGCTTACCGTTGCTGCAATAAGTGCGATGAAACAGATTGGATATAATAATGTCTTCTCGAAGACAGAAGCATCCCGATCACGTTCTGAATAAAACAAAATGAGAAAATAGATTCATGACATTATTCCATTTTCTTGGTGCTACTAAGTGCACACAACCAGTAAGCTGGTCAATTTTCTCAATTATATGAATCAATGGAAAGTAAAAGACACATTTATTCTCTTTAAAGTCATTCGAGGGAGTGGCCACCATTTAGAAGAGGGTACAAGCTAGCTGACTCGCCTACAGTCAGCAACACGCGCGGTCCGGCTAGATAGATCAGAGCGTTTAATAACGGAACTCGCAGGGAATCGAACCCCGGTCTGGCAAGTGATCTAGCCATTGAACCACACACCCTATGGAATCATACGAGTTAAAATGTATACTAACCTAACGCCAGTCTACTTTCTTTTAAAGTAAGCAGCTGTGATCCTAATGTTTCTTTAGAATCTGCACTTTCCAAACCACTGTATTGAAAGTTTCCTGAAATAAATAAATGCAAATACATCTATATGTCATTGGTACGCAGTAAATGAAAGACTATACATGTCTTTTGTAAAGGGAACACTTTTTTCTTACTGCTTAAGAAGGTTACATACAAGACAGAAACGATAGAAAATTGTAGAAATTATTTCCAAATGAACTAGTTTTATCCCGAGTTCGAGTGGATCTGTATAGCACAAGATGTACTGTATCTTGTATGTATGAAAAATCCAATAAGACATGTAAAACAAGAAAGCAATACACAATTCAATGAATTACTAACGTACTTTGTAATTTCCTTCGTATGTCTTCTTCTTCGAAAACGAGTGCTTGTATTTGATCGTTTAAATCAATGAAGAACTAGAAAAAGAAGTGGTAGAAAATTGTTAACCTCATTGTTCACTGTTTTGTCCCTTTAGTACATATTATTTACGTAAGCACATTAAACTTGGAGGACAAACAAAGTTTGTTAATCAACAGAAAGCTGAAAATCAGCATACTTTTATCGGAGAATCTTTTGAGAGAGAAATTGTTGAATAAACTTTTGCGAAGTGAGGAATGTAAAAATTTCAAAAGATAACCTTTCGAAAATGAAGCTTGATAATATTACGTGATATAAACTTTCGCGAAAAAAGGCCAAAATTCAAAAAAATTTCTATCGCTTAGTTTTTCCGATTAAAGTATTCTTTGTAAAATGTAAAATGATTCCGAGAATTTTCTTTTGTACATTCCAGTATTCACCAGGCGTAATAATAATGACTTCATATCTATACATCATAACTTCAACAACCTACATACCTTAGGTCGTACAATGAACTTCCCAAGGATTGTAAATAGTGTAGCAAATCCAAGAGGTGTACATACTAAAATGAAAATTTGAAGTTAAGAAAGTTTGTTCAAATATTAATGAATTTATGAGCGTTTAAAATTTCGGCTATTTCCAAAAAACTACTCACAAAAAACTTCATAAAAAATAACAACTGACATAAGGAAAGTCAACTGTATGCTGTATGCGTGTTTAAAAAATGAACATTTCTCATCAATTCTCTACACAAAGTCTGTTCTTCTCGAATCGAGAGTATCGAAATGTTTTAAAAACAACAATGTACTACAGTGTGTACTAGACTTACTAAGCAGTAACAAAGCACCAAATAATGAAATACATGAATATATGAAGGGTAAAGGTGGTAGCCACGTTGCTGTAAATAAAATAAAAGATAATTGATTAATATTACTTCATGATAACCATATTGATCGGTTAGCTCAGTCGGTAGAGCGCTCACCTCGTAATCGAAAGGTTGCAGGTTCGAACCCGGCAATCGCCAACCCAGCGCATGAGTAGCATAGTGAAGGTTATCTGATCTGTGCGGTAAGATAATGGGGAGCTGACAGCTGGTGTGGCGCTCCGCCTCAGCAACGCAATCACCCTGGTCTAGCGCAAAATAAAAAAGGGATAGACTCCTTCGCTGTACGGACGATACCGACAATAGGCCTCGCCGACTTACTTACTTACTTCATTTAATAAAAAATGTCTACTAATATATTTCGTATAGTAGAATCAATACACCGGAAATTTAATACAGCGGAAAGCTTCCCCAAGGAACCAATGAAATTAAGGTAGAAGAACCGGGATTGTAAAAAGTGTTAGTTAAGAGAACTGATCAATTACAAACTGTGATGAAGATGGATTTCCGAAATTCTTACCTGATACACTAGCAAACCAGCCGTTCTTCTCGCGCGGCATGAACGTAGCGGAAAATACCCATACAAAGGACGAAACAAGAATGAGAAGGAGTAGTAATACTACAAATGTCTCATAAATACGTGATTTGATGCCCTGGAATAATAAACAATAATAAAAAATATTTAGAATTATCGGGTTTAACAATTTCTTGAGCTTATGAAACCTTCTAAGAAAATATTGTCTGTATACAATTGGTTTAAGTAACCAGATCAATTGATCATAGTGCGAAAGAATTTAATTAATAGATTAGTAGACTCGTAAATAAATACCCGATCCTTATAACCATGTATTCGAGAGCTGGACGCTAGTAAGGTAGAAACCAGGCGACTATATACGGTATTCATGTGTATCGAAAGAAGTGTCTATCAAAATTAATAAAAATGCATTAAAAGGCTTGTCGCAATGAAGTGAATTTAAGGTTAAAACATAAAAATACCGTTATGATAAAATGACAAACAAAATTTTTAAAACGTAGTTTTTTTTTCTTCATTTCATCATTTTTATTTGCTGCAAATAATTTATGATTAAATGATACGTAATAGCAAATGATTTTTCGGGTACATACGAAAACTAATTTATTTCAATAGGTTTAACTCAGAATAGATACCTTTCTTGATCCAGCAAAACCTTCTGATTCAGTAAAGAAGTAGGCGAATGGCATTGCTAAGAACATGGCGATGTAAGTGCCAATGAAGATTTGATTCCATAAACCTGAAATCAAACATGAAATAAAAAGTGTTAAACATCGGATGGAGAGTACTACACATAATAGAAGAAATGGAGCTTATACCATGACTTTCTGTGATCAGCGAATATAACTTTTAATGAATTACCACAGTTAGAGTCGAACAACGTAGTAGTACAGATATAGGCCGAGCCTTACATTATTACGACCTCGTCAGCACCGTACGGGAAACCAAAGTTTTTGGATTCCAGGGGAAGTATAGTTGCAAAACTGAAACTTAAAGGAATTGACGGAAGGGCAACATAGTGAGTAGCGAGGCTCAACTTTATTCAGGCCGTAACTATATATCCATATTGTTATTTTATTAAAAAAAAAATGTGACGTCACATAATCAGTATACCAAAGTCAAAAATTGTTACCGTGTATAAGGGAATCGTTCAGCCATTTCATGTAAAAGCTACTCTGGTATGATAACAGGATTTCATTGCTGAAGATTGAGAACGGTAATAATAGTACGGCACCGATTGAAACCGTCATCGTGAAGCAACATAGCCAAATCCTAAGGATTCAATTAAAAAATATTTATTAACCTTTACCAAACTTTCTAGACGTTCTATTACGGCTTCCTACCCAGCACGTTAATGTGTTACAAGAATGCCTAATGCCTTTATTGACCAATTTCGAGATACATTGGTACAATAATATATACATTTTAAAAGTTTGTTACGAAAACAATGATGCTATTATATCCAATGTCAATTGAAGTCGACATCGCAACTTGAAAATTCCTCCTGCTAATCACCCCTTCCGCTCCATGAATTTAGCATTGATTTTTATTCAGTTGTACGACCAACCGGGAACAGAATAAGCCTTTCGGAGTAATTTTCCCTCAAGTTCGTGGTATTACTAGTATAAATATGTTCAGTGGATCAATATAAGATTTTATAGATACAATCGCTAAACCGAATCCAAAAAGTTTGGAAGATAGGACACAAAGGTTATATTAGAGAGATTGTAAAATTGCTGAAAATGACGTGAGAATATTCTTTAAGTAGATATCTGTTACATAGATCTTGTTGTTGATAATGAAGTTTGAAAAATAATAGTTAATAGTTTGAGGTTTTGACAGTTTTGTTTTATACAAGCTGGGAATAAATAGTATATGCTATGATATGGTTCAGATAAAGAAAATTATCTCAACCCGCAACAGAGCAACGTTAATTCAACGTTCAAACAACATCCAAACAACATTCATGGACGTCGTTTGGACGTTAAAATGACGTCACAATACGGCTTGGTATGAAGTAAAGTACTTACGCTACCCGATAAACCAGATCGTCTTCGTAATCTAAACCAAAACACAAAAACAAAAATCTTTAGTAATTTTAAACACTTTAACCACTTTGCGTTTACATGAGAAATCATTCTGGGTGAAATTAGAATATATCTATTTCGCAGGTGGTCGTACCATTTCGGCCCACGTACAAAAACAATACACTTCATTGTTCAGGCATCACAGCTTGAGCTACCATTGACACACTTCCTAATTACTCATAAACATATTTCGTGTGTTTACATGAAGTTTTGCGCCCCGACATAAATTATCATTTTATGTACTTTAAACATGTAAACGATAAGAGACATTCCAGCGGAGACCGAAATTAAAATATATCCATATCGGGCGAAATGAATCTATATGTAAAGGCCTCCTAACTTATTTTCCCAAGAATACCTTGCTCAATACTTTTAATAATAATGATCAATTTGAAAAATAATTTCTTACCGCTTTCTTCTATCTTGCGTTTGTAGCGACTAATTAATAAATATGACATGAAATACACACATATGAACGTCAACAATGATATCTAAAAAAATATAAGCAAATAACTAATACATAGGATTTTCTTTGTAAAAATGAGTCTAAAAATGACCACTTTCAAGATTTCAAATCAACATGATAAATACCTAAATATTAATTATTAAACCAAAAAAAATCTATGAGTATGTCCACGCAACAGGGGAAGAGTAAACTGTAATTAAAAAGCAATTATCTTCTTCAACAGAGATTTAAAGGGAGCTGGAGCTGAACGCAGATTGAAGATAGTTGGATAAAAATACTTACAATGTATTGTCTAACTGATTCATAAAAATCTTCTTCATTGACATAATCGGCTGCCGTAAAAAATGAAATATCAAGCATTTTGATCTAAATAGAAAACAATAAATATTTGAAGCCACAATAATTAGAGTAAATCTTGTGAACTGATTAGATAATAGATTTATTTCAGTATCGGATGTTAAAAAACAAGAAGAAAGTTCCATGTCTTTAAATTAAACTAAAAAAAACTTTCATACCTTTTTCAATTTCAATTGGCATTAAGAAAACTCTTCGAACAAAGATCACTACAGTAGCATACATCAATACTTTTTAAGTTTTAGCAATTCAGTTATATTATTGTTTCACTTTTTACTGTTAAACTTCTGAATTTTTACAATAATGCTAGTCATGTCAGTATCCTCATATAACTTCTAGATACCACACCGCGTCTGTAAACAAAATAATACATTAAAATACTTTTTAAGTTTTAACAATTCAGTTATTATTGTTTCACATTTTACTGTTAAACTTCTGACTTTTTACAATAATGCTAGTCATGTCAGTATCCTCATATAACTTCTAGATACCACACCGCGTTTGTAAACAAAATAGTATATTAAAATAATTTTGAAGTTAAAAATTCAGTTATTGTCGTTTCACTATTCACTGTTAAACTTTACAGTAATGTCGCAGTAAACAAATTAATATAATCATCGTATAGAAACAGCTTGATTTTTCTTCGAAATTAATTACATATTCAATCAAACAAATTATCTCATCAAGAAACAGTAATTTTAATTGCTCAAATTGCTTTTTTTGTCACGGCAGTAACTGTGTTTTAAAAGACCGTTAAATAAATGTCAAAATATATATACTGCTTATCATAATCTTTATCAATCTAATGAAAAATTTGACCTACTGTTAAAAGTCTTGTTTTTTATTATGATCAATAAAAATGTACATATAAAGAACTAGAATTATGTAACAGTAACGTTTAAAAAGGTAAGATTAAATGAGATAATCAGGAATATCACATCAAAGGCATTCCATACTATACAAAATGTCAAACTAAAATAAAGCATAAAGTTTTTATGTTTCGAACAAAAGTGAAATCTCACAAAATCCGTTTCAAAATGAAATACACTATACTGAATAATATATACATAGTTTGGCCTTATTCAGATATGAGCATAAAGAATTAAACAACATCTGACGAATTTAATTTCTAGTCAACCAAGTCACTGTATATAAGTGAGTTACTGAAAAAAAAAATACCCCGACTTTCTTCTTTCTTCGAAAAAGTATAATTTTTCCCTGGCTACGTCTTCAAATATATAGAGTATATAGACTCATTGTCCTCCCATTGTAAAAAAAAAATCCCTGACTTTTCCCTGACCAATAGGGAAATTTGAAAAACTTCTGTTTTCCAGATTTTTCCTGAATTTTTTTCATTTTTAGTCCTTTTTCCAGGTTTTCCAGGTCCACTCTGAACCCTGTGTATAGTGACTCTGGACCTTCACTTCTTTATTAAAAAAATATGAAAATATCCAAGAAGAAGATAACACTATAGATTTTAACACTGAAACTGTTTTTTTTGTTTATAAAAGAAGTACAGACTGTTCATTTATGTGAAAAAGCACTATAAAAAGAAAAAAAAAATAACAAAGCAAGTACAAGATATTTAAAAAAAAATCATTTCATAAATGATATTTCTTTTGAAAGTTCTATATTTTGAAAACAAATAATTCTAAACACTTTTTTTCAGGTAAACCAACGTATTTAAATATTTTGTCTAGAAATAAGCCAATGTTTTGCTATCGACTAAATACAAATTCTGAAAAAGTAGCATATATATATATATTTTCGATATTTTTTTCGGTCACATAGATTTCACTTCACAAAGAGTTAACTTGACATTTGAAAGTTATTTAAAATTTTAATATGAACTAAAATATTAAGAGTATATACAGTACAGTCTTTTTCCAGGTTCTCCTTTTTTGACTAGCGCGAGTCCTTATATTTAACTTATCTGCAGACAGTTTAATCTAATTTTCGATCTAATTCTCTACTCTTTGTATCTTGAGAGTTTTAACACTTAGTACATTCACATACAAAACATCCCAAACGCTGTGAAAGGTACATGTTCTTATCCGTATCCATACCAAAAAAGGTAGAAAATATGGCACTAGTACTGCTTAAATTCAACTTATCTGCAGCCCATCTACAGGCCCTTTAATGTAATTTTCCTTTCATCTCTAACTAATTCTCTACTCTTTACATCTTGAGAGTTTTAACACTTAGTACATACGAAAGGTACGTTCCCTTATCTGTATCCATACCAAATAAGGTAGAAAATGTGGTATACTTACAACATAATAATCCAACGTTCGCGAAGAATACTGATACATTTTGTCACAGAATTCTTGAAAGTCTGCGCAGAGCATAATCTCAATTCAAAATTACTTTTTTTTCAGTACTGTATTACACACATTTGAAAATATGCCTGTCTATTCAAGTTTTCAAGAAGGATTACAACACATAAGAACACCCGCATGATAACAATTTAACAACACAACATTTTTTCTGTGTTATGAAAATATTTGTGGTGATTTATGAAAAGTATTGAATGACGCTTTATTTGCATGTTGATATTTGATACTGAAATTCCACAAACAAAATGATAATTGTTGCATGCTTTTGAACAGGCAAAGTTTCAGCTTTAGTCACGACACATAAAAACAGTAACTATGTTTTTTTTCATTGAAAATAATAATTTGTTTGATAACTCAAGTCAGGGTTTTTATAACTTAAATCAGGGTTTTGATAACTTAAATCAGGGTTTTTTTAGGTATTAAAAAAGGAAAATAAATTGAATTGAGCATCAGAAATAGGATACAAAAACCTGCATACTTTATAGTATTAGCTAAGATGTCGTTTTTTAAGTAGTTTACATATAACTAAAACCGCTACCTACATGTATGTAATATTATCATCATTTTTTGACCCAGACATATTGCATAATACAGAGAAAGAAAAAACTGTATTTAAATTAGCGTTTGTTATATAAACATTCAATAAAAAAATGTTCAAGCCATCGAAAACTTTTTAACTCTTTTTCTATACCGCAGTAAAGTCTGGTTGCCTCAAAACTTTGGTCTACTTTTTGTAGAAGTTTCAGGGCCTATAATACCTCACAGAACAGGCAGAAATAGGTCATATTTGGGTCCATTTTAAAAGCTCTTTTTAGCGTGCCACAATTTTGATTTAGGTCTTAGATATGCACTAAGTATCCACAAGAAAACACAATTAAAAATTTGGAAATTTGATCTTGATATTGTTGATTGCTGTGATTGACTTTTCGAACCTGTGGATGGTCTAGATTGATTTAGGGTCTCACCATCAAGTAAGAAATTTTGACACACTTTCTTACAAGAGAATCAGAGGCCCTTAGTACAGAACCCTGGGAAAACACCATGAATAAAGAATGTTAGGTTAGACTTAGCATTACCTGGTTACTGGTATTGGTTATTTGTTACTTTCATGTTAGAACAGAGCTCTCCATTAGCCATCAGGAAGGCTTATAGTTGTTTCTCAGTAAAGTAAACATTGACTAAACCTGGGACTGGATACCCTTCAGAATTGAAAGTCTTCTTAGATAATAAAGGTAATTCTATTTTTTAAGGGTTTACTAACATTTATAGTTGCAATGAAAGCATGAATTACATCCTCCGTAAATAGCGCTGGCAAATTGTATTTTATCCTTGTATGTAACATCCTCTAGATAGTAATTATCTATTTGCTAGTTTAAAGAATTCCTTTGAACTGGTTGGCTATCTTAGCAAAATATATCAAACCTCTAAGTACACAGGGCTAAGAAATTACATGTAACACAACAGTACTACTTGACACATTTGGCATCAAATTATTTTACACAAAGGAACAAAAAGTGTATAGTCTGAAATCACTCAAATTACTCTAATTTTTGGCGAGATGTAGACTATTGAAGTTTTCAGTTTGATAGACAAATTCTTATTACAGGGTGACCACTACCAAATCTGAGGTAAACATAAGGATAGTAGACAAGTTCTTATTATCGCTGCAATTATTGAAAAACAAATTTACATATATACACAATAATAATGAACATCTTTTTCTCTGTTAAACAATTCCCAAGACTGCCAAATACAAATTACAGTTTAATTTTTTGCGATTTATGTTACCTTTACAGGCATAGTTTTAACTGGCGCATGGGAAGCTGAGCTCAAATTTCACATCAGCTTCAAAATAATTGGTTCCATTTAATCGTGTTTAATGCATTCATTATAGAAAAAAAACACCTATACGTAATATTGAATGGATAAATTAAAGTTCCTCCATCAGTAGATTTTTTGCATAATGCAGGTAAACAAAGTAAAGGTTATAAGGTATTTACATAGAGAAAAGCCTAGAACGGCCATCGCACCTGAACGTGCAGGCACACATGCAAAACACTTTACACAAGTGAAAACTCACACATGCCAGTTTATTGGTATCGCAATAGCAAGTGTACATCGACTAACTGTAACTGTACTGTTACTGTAAACGTGTACAAAAAGCATGTACTGTTGTAAAAACATCATTAAAATAGAGATTGCACGATGTGTAAAATTGATCATTAGAAAACTTCATACTGCAGGTGCAACTCATGCATCTGTTTCTTGTAGACATTTTTCTAGTTTGCTTATTATTCATATGGGATATATATACAGTATATATACTAGTACAATAAAAAGCTTTAGCTCTAAAAATCGGGAAATTTTAAAAGAGCTTGCAGCCACGGAAGCGGGATTTAAAAAAAATTGAGCTTTTTCTGATTTTGGGGGCTTAAAAATATAATTTTGAGAAAGAGTATAACAGCAAGAAACTAAATTTGAATTATCTATACCCTCCTACTAATCCAGATTCTAATTTAGTAAGCATCAAAAAGTTACAGATGAAAATAAATAACTGATATCATAATTCGTTAATATTTGGTAAATAGTGGAATGTTTTATTGTGTCACATAAAAGTATGTTAAATATCAGCTGCAAGACAAAATCCTTTTTCCTTACTTGTTTCATAAAAATTAAATTAATCAAATTTGTATTAAAAGCGCACGAGGCATTACAGAATAATGAACAAATAATCGGTCGGAAGAATACAAATTTCAGCTATTCGTCCTGATGGTCGGAAGAATAAAAATTTCCGCTATTCGTCCGGAAAGTTATCCGGATGATTTACTATTCATCCAAAACAAGACTCAGATTGCTCAAAATTTAAGAATGTTTTAAGAATCGCTATGAGGTTCAAATCTAAAGTAGTTAAGTCATCTATTATTTTCAATGTCGCACATATGAACACCACATATGAACCAAATGTGCTGTATCTATCTTATTTAATCTACTTTAAAAATCGTTTATTTTCAAGCCCACATAATTCCGCATTACGCTATTCTTTAAAATTATTAAACTATAAAAACAATATACTTTGGATCAATTTGAATTAACTTGAATACAAGGTAGTTTTAATTATAACTTAATTTTACTGCCCTAATACATAGACGATGCGGCACAGTGGTTAGCGTATGAGAGTTACCTATACGGAAAGTTTTTCGATGCAAGTTTGACGCGAGGCGTGGTCATCATCTTCATTTTGAAAATTTCAAAATAATAATCTTTTTTATTTGTTATTTTCCGGCGAAAGTTATGTAATCTCTCTCTTATCAATATACTTAGATTAATTGATAAAAAGTAATAAAATACCATATTTTTACTTTCTGGACGAATAGCTGTGAACAATAATCATCCGACTATCCGGACGAATAGCTGAATTTGTTATTCGTCCGGAAGAGTATCAATTATTTATTTTCTTGTTGCTATCTTACACAAAAAAATTAATTCCATACATCTTAATTAAAATTCAGATCATAATTCAAACCAAAAAATTGACAAATTGGTGGATAAAATGCCAGATTTTCACTATCCGGACGAATAGCCGATAGTGATATTCATCCGATCTTCCGGACGAATAGCCACGTTCATTTTTATTAGTTTCCTATTCAAATTTATATTTTGCCTAAACAATGTTTTGAATGATAAATTCTTGCTGGATTGCATTTTTCAACTTAGGCTTAGCAGTCCTTTTCATTGACGAGTTTGCGTGATTTGCTATTCGCAATACGCATACGCGTACGTGAATAGACGACTTTCCACTTCATCTCATGTGTTTTGTTAACGATTGTGATACGCGCACATCGTAATTAGCCGTAAACTAGCCTGTAAAATGTGATTAGTTGGTGATTAAAAACGGGTGGTTTCTATATCATTTATTTATTCTCGGCTACTAAGACTGGATATAGCACAGCCCTTTTAATCCAGCTCGGCATACGGCATTGCCGACGCAAAAGCCGAGCTAATTTCACTTTAGGTCGGTCTTT
>JAUKWF010000246.1:0-13985 GCA_032356525.1 Eutonina indicans
TAAAGGTAAAAAGCTACATAATTAACTAGTGCTAATATCAAACTTTTTTTTCATTAATTATGTAAATTATGCACAAAAAACCTTTTTTGGGCAGTGTCAAATGCAAATGTTATTACTTTTCATGAATGTGTGCACGTTTTTTTATCTAAGGAAGCATTCTGTTTACACGTACACTGAACGAGTTTTTTTTTCATTAACAACATCAAAACGAAAAACAAAGCATAATTAGTTTTCCAGTAATTTATTTGTGTCTATAATAATAGTAACACATGAACAGTATAATTGCGGGAACGTGATAACTTGCGCTAATTATTCTAACACCAAACAATAAGGGCAGGTGCAGTTTTGTTGCGCATCTACCTTATCGGCCCTTTTTACGCCGGTCCTAAATGGCGGTAATTTTTGGCTTCTTGCGTTGAAAGGACCGGCGTAAAAAGGGCCAAAAGGTTTGCATGTCCGTGTATGTTATCAGTGAATTCTGACTGTTTTTATTTTTGGTGGAAAAATTACATTTTATTTACACGGCCCTAAATGGCGGTAAGCCAAAATTTACGAGTGGCAGAAATAGGGCCGATAAGGTATCTAAAGAAAATGGGCAGAAAGAAAGAAATTGGACAATTCCTCAACCGGACATTTCCCCGACTGGACATTTCCCCCGACCTGAATATTTTCCCGACTGAAAATCTTTTATGTTAAATAGCACTCTACTCTATACACTTTTCGCATTGCAAAATCAGTTATATAAACGCCGTTCCAGGGCCGCTTACGATAAAAATGTGCTATTTTCTCCTTTTAAGTTTTGAGTACCTTTGCACCTGTTGGCGGTATAATCAAAGCGTAGCATATTTTAAGAACTGTCATTAAATTTTTCACAGTGTGAGTAGTAAGAAAGGTGGCTATTAATAAATCAAACACACTTATAAAGGGCCGATAAAATGTCCGGTCAGAGGTAGACTGGAGCAGAGTGCCATTTAACATAATAAATACAAAATTGATTTTTTGCGAAATTTTCAGTTGGAAATTATCCAGATCAGGAAAATATCCGGTTGGGGTCCATCGGAGGGGGGGGGATGTCCGCCGAGAGTAATGTCTGTCGGGGTAACGTGCATGTCCTTAATTTATCCTTTTCTTTGTTCTTCCCTTTGTATTCTTTCGTCTTCCTGTCTCGTTGCTATTTCCTCTCCCAATCCTTAAACATTAACAACTATTCTCATCCATCGCTTTCTTCGTCATCATTTTCATTCGTCGTACTAATTTCGAAAGCCTTGATTAATTTAAAAACGCGCTCATTTATAACAATAGAATTGGATTCTAAATTGTTGGTCGGTAAAAAGTCACTTAACGAAATTATGGACACTTTTTGCCTATTTTTTTTACTGATAAAGTCTACTTTCTTATAGAGAAACGGCGTTACAAGTAATAGTTTTAGTAGACTATTTTTGGCTTAGCACTTTTTCCTGATTCTGAACAGTTTAAAACTAGCGTACTAAAAATACCGTAACGAAGTAAACGATAGCCTACCAGGCCAGAACAGTACAAGCAGTGAAAGCTTGAAAATGAAAATACTTAATTTAATTTATCACGAGGGATACATTTGATTCAAGTAAATAAAATGTAAAACAAATATCCGTTAATTATGATATGTAGAAGAGTAACTGAATTTTTGACGTTAAAGAAAAGAAAAAAATATTTACATTTACAAGATTTTGCGTACCCTATAAATTACAAACCCAAGGGGGTGGGAAGATTAATTAACTAACCTTCAATTAATTAACCTTCAATATTCTCAGGAAAATAAAACTGACAATTTTCCAATCTTTTTTGTTGATTTTCCTTTTTCGACATTGTTTCTTTTTGTTTGTTCGCCTTTTACAAGCGAGTCATCTTGATTCCATAGTTCAGTCACAGAACTCTCTTCTTTCAAACTAAACGTTGAGTTTGAACTGTTCAATAAATTTACAATGTGCGAATCACCTCTGGAGGCAGGTTCGATGCTTTTGATGCGAATCTCAATGTGTGGTATACCAGGGTGGTATTTATTACCCACCCACTTTCGACGCCTTCCCCAAGCATTTGAAAAAGTTGATTGACTTTGGGTGGTTTCAGTGGGCGGTAAAGTCGATTTAGCTTTCGGACAACGATTATCGTCGATAAGCGGGAAAATATTCCGCGTGGTTAGCAGCGGGCAAGATGAGGCTGCAGATGACGGTTTAATAAAAACAGAACGCGACGAGGACGTACGGGCTGACAAAAATTTGTCTGACGGAATTTCCTTATTACGTGAACAATATTGCGGGGCGGAGTTTGATTTAGATCGTAATGTGCAAACTGTCATCTCTCCGATATTTGTAAGTTCAGGAACATCTTTCTTTGTAGATTTCTGTTCTTTTTCAAGGAGCCGTAAATTTTTACGACAACATCTCCCTGCAACTGAAGGGTGAGAATAAATTAACCTGCGAGTAGCTTCTAACCTGCGTTTTTTCTCAAATTCTTCCCTCCAACTCACCATTCTTTATACGCCATAAAATACAAAACTTCCAACTTTTGTTTTTGTCATATATATATTATATCAATATCGTTGAGCTTTTGGACCACAACAGTCGGATCCTTCTAATAACAACGCTATACCAATCTCATTTTCAGTTCACTTATCTCTAGTTATTTCACAACTTACTCCTATCAGCGACTAGAGAGAGAGAGAGAGAGAGAGAGACAAAAAGTAACAAGTAACTGATATATTTTTGTTCTGTTATAAATTAATTTTTCAATTATGTTTTTGTAATCCCTTGAGAGCCATAGAAAGGAAAGCGCGAGCGATACTGTATAAGATTGTCATCGGCACACAAAAAAGATAATATCATATTTGTTACAAAACTTCTATTGATCAAAATTTATTTTCTATTTGCTTTGGTTAAACATGCATTTGGTTAAGAGCACGAAGAGAATTTAAACCCCGAAAAGTAAAACAGATATTATCGGAGACATGAGAATCAGCCATTGAGCATGCGCAAATGAAACTGCGAAGATTATTTGAGATTCAAAGAGATGAATGTTAAATGAGCCATCACAACAATTATGTATAATTAAAGGCGGTGACATAAAAAAGAAGATTAATTATTCAAAGCTAATAAATAATACACCTCAATGTAATTAACGGAGTTTGATTGGCTGATTCAATGATAGTGCGTCGGGTATAGGAAATTATAATAATTTTTTTTTACTTTACTTTAAGGAAATTGGGATGAAGAACACAAAAATTCATAAAAAGAGAAATGATTTTATTCTTCCTTCCAATAATAAAAACAAACTATACAAAAAAATGTTCCCCCACATCTCAGTAGTATTCAACGGAAAGAACTTTCGGAAGGTCGAGAATTTAATTTGATGACACTTTGTATACGGCGAACCAAGGCTGATATAAACGAAAGTCTGGATCGAGTACTACCATATACCTAAAATATAAAGAAAATTATTTTATAACAGTGCGTGAAGATATTGATGAAAGATTTTAACAACGTTCACCAAACGCTCTAAATATTCACATAATATCAAAACAAAACGATGATCTCATTAGTGCAGATTAAAGCATCTTAACAAGTCCAATCAAAAACTTTCTGGAGAGTTGATTGTTTTTTTATCGAACCAAAATATATATTATCCTTCATTAAAAACCACATTCATCAAGCAATTTTGACAATTTATTAATGTGGAATATTTTTAAAGGATATTCATGTTAAATAAATTTTCGCCACTGAACATCTTGATATTTAAATACCTACCTTAAGTGGATAAATTTTCGCGTGGATTTAATTTCGCGGTTTTCGCGGTTTTTACAAATTAGGCCGACCGCGAAATTAAATCCACGCGAAATTGAATTTTGAAAACAGAGTTTTTTTTAAGGGGTAGAGTAAAAAAGTCGAAAACAAGGGAAAAGATAGAAAGACGTTCACAGCATCGATAGTAATCACTGAAATAATTAGTTGAAATAAATTCGTGTTTAAAAAGAATAACATACCTTGTCCGCATCTAATACTGATGACCATAATTTATCTGTCAATACTTTCGGACATTCCCCTTTAAGCTATTGAATAAGAAAACAAACAGTTTAAATATGCAAATGAAAACGAAGTGAAACAGATGAATCTAGGCTGCAAATAAACGTCGGTCATGGAACAATCTTCGATAATTTAAAAACTTTCTGACGGTTGTGATAAACTGTTTTTGATGTTAACTTCAGGTTTCGAAAATAAAAAGGAAAAAAATCATAGCTAGAATTTCTAACGACAGGAAAACATTTCATTTAAAGCCCTGAAATTTACGTTAAGCCCACATTAAATCTTAAACAATTTTGATTAAAATGAAAATACCGACAGCACACTTTATAACCAAAGTCATCTCAAGAGAACTAAAATTCTATCTAATATTTTTTATGTTATTGTTTGTATTACTGTAGTATTAATAAAAATTAAAGACCACAGAATACTGTAAATATAGTGAAGCTTACATCATTTAATTCTTCTTTAGAAACTCCACTTTGCATTGTTTGGTCCATTCTACTTTCATTATTTATTGATTTACCAAGTGTCGTGTTGTAACTCGCATCAACTGAAGCTAAAAAACATAAAATAAAAAATAAGAACCGAAGCAAAGCAACTAAAGACTTCAGGTGGTTCGATAGAAAATAATACATTTTAGATTGAAACATAAATAGCAATTAGGAACAATACGATGTTATATTTCTCCGTTGGGAACTCCGTAAAATGCCCGTAAAATACTATGAATTTTACAAAAAACTGTGTTTAGTGTTCTTACCGCTGAGATTTCTTGCTCTTTGGTAGGTGGATGTGGTCGATGTATCGTTCATAGAATATCGATCATCTGAAGGTACGCAGTGAATGTAATAGTAATCAAGATGTCTCCATAGAATATAAACAATCTGTTCAATCATATCTAATATTGAATTATGGTTAAGGACAACAAGTGTAGATTTCTCAAATATCTTTAGGATTATAGTGTTAACTAGAAGACAGTGTTAAAACTCATACAAGGGGCCCTGCAAACCTGTGCTCGATCGAATCGGAGTAATTGAGCAAAATTATCTAACAAATTCGCCCTATGAAATAAGCGTCTATCAGAGAGTTGGGCATATATTGCGCTTCAGAGAACTACAGTGTTGCCAACATTATTCTGTCGTGAACGATGAAAACCAGATTATTTGAAAAGATACATGAAAGAGAATTAGCTTCACTTTGTCTCAATTCTTTCAATTTTCGTAATATTCGTAAAGCGACCACTTGACGCTGATGGAATGGTAACTTCCCTGAATCCGCTTCTTGTGATATAATCTATAAGGAATGAGATGTTTTAAGTAAATGAACAATTACCTAAGAGCCATATTTAAAAATGTGTAAGGTTTATTTCGGAAATCATATTTGCAAATGGTATAAAATCAAAATCTAAATTCAACCGAAACTTCATTACATTTGCTGCCATTAACTGATGTAATTGTTTTAGATATGAGCAAAATTATGGTTTTAATAAGTTACAGTATTTAAGCATGTTCAAAACGTACTAATATTTCGAGACCCTGTCTTACTCTCGAAGTACCTGCTAGATTAAAATGTACGACGAAGGAAATAATTTTTTGTATGTATCCCAGAAAAGTAAATACTGCAACACGGGAAAAACGACATAGGTAGGAATTTAACAAAAGATTATGGAAATTTTATCATTACCAACCTCCCTCAATTCGTCACTTGATAAATCTTCTAAAGTTTCAATTTTCCGTTCCAATACTTTGATGTAATCCAAACATTTATTGAGTTGAGTTGGACATACTCTCAAGTCATCCACAATCAATGATAAGTTCGGTAATTGCTTGTTGGAAACTGAAAGATGAAATCAATTTTACTACGAACCAAGTCCAAACATATGACGTCATTTTAACTTGAAGGAATAGTTCATATATGACCCTCTTCCCCTCATTTCAAAATAAATTCAGAATTCCTTACATCCTTACACCGTATTCCTTACCTTTCTCCCCCCATATATGGCTGACGTAATTTGTGCACGAATAGAATAGATAATAGAAACAAGCTTATGCAAGTTTGTGTTTAAAATAGCATACCTGGTTTCCCTGTGACAAGACGTGTTTCATGACCAACAATTTCAGAAAATGAGGGAGCAAACATAACACGTGCGTATGGACCACTCAGCCCTGAAAATAAAAATGAATTTATGTCAACCTTTACATTCATATAAAAAAATCAGAACTTTCTACAAGTTTCTATTTTTGTTGGCCTAGCTATAAACTAATCTAAAATGATAGGGCAGGGTTTGTTTCAACAAAACAGGGCGTGCTAGTCTAGTTTTCCCCTTTTCCAACGTTTAATAAACAATGTTAAGTCAGTACTTTTGAAAAAGCCGTTCCAAATCGACGTTTGTAAAATACAAATGACTTGCAAAAAATTAAGTAGGAAAAAATATTTGGGTTACCTTTATAAGTAAATCTAAATCTATATAAGAGAGACGAAGACCAAAATACTGACCTTGACTTGCGATGACGTTTTTACAAAACGTTAACACTCTTGTTCTGATTTGAAGTAATGCATTTTGTGTTTCCAAGGCAACAACATTCATATGATTCGTATCATTGGTTAGTATTGTTTTGTCATTACTCGCAGTTTCCAAAGTTTGATTCAATATCTACGATACGAAAAGAACAGAATAAAACGTGATCAGAAATACATATAAAATCAATCTGTCAAAAAGCATCGAAGGATTTTTTATGATACAGTGAAATCCCACTAAGACGGACAGTGTACACGGAACGGAAAGATAGATCTTAAAACGGACATCTCTGTCAAGCGAAATTTTTTTTTGGACCGATGGTGTTCACTTTAGAGAGATTCCACTGTATAATCAAATAACTTGAAACAAACAAACAAGCAAAACGTCGTCAGATAATAAAAAAGAAAGTAAACTTACTTTTTTACAAGCGCCAATTGAATATTTATTGAGTAACCCTAACATTAACCGATGTACTCTATTCATAAAAGTTCTCCATCGTCGTTGCTCTTCCGTTAACACCTGTAAAGCGTCACTCTTCTTGTCTGTGATTGGCAATAAGGAGACAATAGCAATAGCGAGGGAGAGCTGTTTCAATGACGTAACTGTATGTGCATCTCCACCGTCATGGAGAATGGTATGGAAAACATCTTCATGATTCATCACAAGATTTTGAACCTGAATACAAGAAGAGAAATTACATAATATCAAAGTTCATAGTACCGTAGGGTGAGCTTTCACAACGTGCAATTATTTTCAGTTTTTGTCAGTCCTTTGCAATATGCTTAAATTCATTATCAACAAATATCGGATGAGTGGAACATTCAGTAGATTGAACATTCGGTAGATGGAACACCTCTTGGAGGATTTCGTAGTTCTACTTTTCTAAGCTTACACGTACAATTGATGCTTAAACATAGAAATTACGTCATTGACGTCGTCTTGACTGCAGAACTTTGTTTAAGTATAGAAATTATTTCAATCTGGGTATAAACAGAAACGAAGCGATTTACGATTTTTTCCTAGACAAGCTTTCAAGTACAGGGTATTGTTATCATATGGGTAGTAACTTGAAATAAATAAATAAATACCTGTTTAATAGCCACATGGTGTTGAATACCCACTGACGATAAGAAGGACAACATCAATTGTGCAAATGCTGAGAATACTTTAGAATAACGCTCCCCTACACTGGGCATGAATGGATCATCATGGTATGTTGTTGATCCCATCATAGAGTTGGATAACAAGGCAGGCTTTTCAACGTGGAAATCCAAGAACTGACACTCGGAAAGACGTGACAATAATCCGCATTGTAGAAGGGTCTGGGCACCATAGTCGGATGACGCAACTTTAGCAAGGAATGACTGGAAAATTAAAAACAATAAACCGTCATAAAGTTCTCTATCTAATAAATGGACATACTAGCGGGACAATAAGTTTTTCAACAATGGTTTTCATTTTTAGAGACAACAGTATACTTTACATAACACAGTAGCGTCCTGTCAAGATCAATAATTACACATAAAAAAAGCTGGATAGGCACTTAAATCAAAATTTGGTAAACTAAATATTGTCGGGATCGTTTACCAGGAATTAGTAGATTCTCTATCAATTGTGGAAATATAGGTAAATCCAAGTATATATGCGCCCCCTGCATATAAGAGCCCCTGTCGATAAAGTGTTAAAGTTAAGAAGTCAAATCACTTAAAATTAATAACGAATATTATTAGCAGACAATAATTAGAGAGTTGACTAAATAAAATAATTGAGATAAAAAACTCACCATTTTCGATTCAAAGAGATACAGTGGTTTCATGCTTTGCGGTTGAAGTGACAACACACTTTGTAATTCAACGTCTTCTTCTAACAGTTGATCTACCAACACACGTAAATAGCCTCGTGACGTCATAAACATTAGATATTTGTGCTTCCAGTCTAGTGATGAGATCGCATCCATCACTGCCATTGCCATCATCTAAAATAATTAAAAACATTAAAATGTAATAGGGGATGATTTCGAGTAACAACTTATATTGATATCTTAGGATAGAGATTTACCCTAATTTAAAACGACTGGTCTCGCAAATATACTTCTGACGCATGTCAAAAACGGGAAATCGTCAGTTTATTTACGAAGTAAATGACGTAATTCTTCCAATTTAAAGCAGCAAAAAAAAAAAAGAAAAAAAAGGGGAAAGAAAAAAGGAAAGAAGAAATATAATATATAATCTGACGTAAATCATTGAATGAATTCGTTGTTGATCACGATTTCAAATTAACCTACCCTCGATATACATGGTCCTTGACACATGTCTTTAGCAACAATATCCAGAAATGAATCACCGTAGTTGTATAACACCTCCATCGTCTTTGTTTCCCAATTTTCTTTGCTCTGTTTACCAAAAATCCCTTCTTCAACACCTAAAAACAAGAATTGATAAGAAAAAGAGAATAAAATTATTAGAAGTAGGCAAACCACTTCATTGAAGTGAAGCATTGAAGTGAAGCATTGTAATGGAGCATTTGAACGTTGAATGTGCGTTTAAACGACATGTATGTTTAATAGGGATTCAACTCCCCAAAGCGTTTTTACAGTTTAAAAACTAAAAAGGATGCGATAAAAAATGCGTAAGTAACATTTTTTCAATTCCATTTTTTTCCATTTCCATTACGTTGAAAAATTAACCACCTTCGTTATCAACAATAATATGTTTGAAATGTGGACCATCTAACTAAACCAATGAAGGAAAAACCTCAATGATTTTATAATGCGCGGTTCAATGAGATAAATCATATACGAATTGAACGTGACATAAAAAAATAAAGATCACTAAACGTAGGTGAGATACATTTCAGATTCGTTGGGTTGTATGAGTATAGTTGAAAATAATACGGTGTTTTTCCTATATTGTGAGCTTGTAAGCCAATTTTTCCAGATTTTTAAATAGGTTGGCCTACCCGTTGTTCCCTAATTTTACATATGAATAATATAGAAATTTTGTACCTTCTTTTGTTATCGAGTTATACATCTGTCCTATCTGTATATAATACAAAAACGCTGCATACAAATTCGCTCTCATTCTAGCCTGTGTACCACCAACTGAAATGATGCCACTGATCATACCGGGAAATAACGAACATACTGTTTCCATGGAGACAGGTGAAATTTCAGTGTTGTTCCTATTAGATATATGTAAAGACGTTGAGAAAGAAAAATCACAAGATTAGGAGGTTAAATGTAAAGGATGTAACAATTTATTTAAGGTGCGAATCCAAAATATGTAAAACAGTATCATTAAAAATGTTGAGAAATTTACCAGTACAATGTCTAACGGTTTATATGGTCCTCCATAACTAACAATATTCTTGAAATTTACTTATTCTAAAGTAAAGAAATAACAATATAAGAAAGAATCAACAATTAATACAACACATACTTCATCGAGTCAAGTTGCGTACATGCTAACCACAAGTTAGCCATCAAACTTAAAATTGTTCCAGCAACTGCTGACGTCAGCTCGGTAAGTGCTTCATCATCACTCATCTAAAACATTATAAGAAGATAGAACTGTAGAATTAGGATGACACCCAGTTAGTTGGAAGCAAGTAACAATATAAGAACATCAAACAACCAAAATATCCAGACTTAAGGCGGATCTACAGAGGCTGCTTAACAATTAAAAATTAATAAAGCATCAATCTTCACAAAATTGTAAATTATAAAGTTCAAATTAACCCAAGTTATTTATAAGAGCTTTTAATGGCAGCACAACTCGTCAGTATAGTATACACGGATAGCATTTCACGTGATTACTCGCCAGTTTTCACGTGGTTTTATTCCCTGTGATAGTTAAGTCTATAATAATCGGCTTTGTTGATCAATAAAATTTTTGGTCTCGTATAAAAATGCATAGAATAATAAGTACATTCACGTGATTTAAGAGCAATATGTTTAGGATACTTGTGTATTAAAACAGAGGCCAAATCAAAATGTTACCTTTGGTATGAGTTGCTCTAATATCTCGATGATGATGGTTTGTTTTTTATCAACTGGAATCATATCAGCAGGACACACGGCGAAGGTGATTTCAACAACTTGTCTCCACGAATCAAACGCATTGTGTTTTGCATGGAATGATTCTCGTACCAGGTTCCTGTCCACAGCATGTTTCAGCACCGCTTTCACTTCCTAAATTTCGTTTCAATGGACAATTGGTTAATTAGAGAAAATATTACATAGTCTATCTTGTGCAACGCAATTTATATATAGTATCGCTAATGGTGAAAGACTAGAAGTGAAGAAGTATTTCTTAGAGCAACTGAGAAAACAAAATAAAGACTACCTTGAATATTTCTTGTTTTTGTGCAACACCCACAGAGAGTTGTGAAGCATTGATCTCATTCATCACCACCTTATACAATTTCCTCACATTGCACAAGGGAATGCCCATTTCATCGAGTTCTTCACATGATGTAACAAGGTGTTCAACAGCACTGTAGTCAAAGAACTGCAATTCAATAATGGGCGGGTACCTTTGTGTGAAGGAGACGGATGATAGTAAGGAAAGTATCAAGCTACGTTCATCACTACCAAATCTGAATGCTGAACCAAGCATTGTACGTGATAAAGCGTCACCAACTGTCAGCTGACTGGCATCCGATGTTTTTTGAAAGGAAAAGTCATTATTTGTTGTCGCTTGTAGCATTTCAGTGGCTGCTTGTTCACTGTATAGAGCACCTAACAGTTGCTGAAGTGCTGATCGCATACGGCTGGTTGCAACCACTCTCAAATCAATGGCAACGGTCTTCAAGAACCAGGACTGTTGATTGGCCAGTCGTATGTATTGTAGCTCGTCAATCTCTCCTTCCATATTCGACGGAAGAAATGGTAAAGCTTGGATATGTTTCATATAGAAATCAGTATTGGTGCGCAAGTATCGTCTGATAGGTGCTCCGATTTCTTGATGAGCACAAAGCAGGTACATCAAGTGGTACAGTGATTCGGATAATTTTGGTGTCAACAACCGCCCATCAGGACTAGAAGGATTCAGTACACCGCGATTGAGTACAGCTACTATCGAATGTAAACATGTCTTTGGAAATCCTTTAACACCTATAAAATTTTGAAGATGTTGTCAGTTAATATAATTGCAAATTGCAACAAGGTAAATATAAATGTATAAAAAAACAAATCTCAACACATGCAATATATTTTAATAAGTAAAAGCGTTTCGGTGCGTGGCACAATCCTTTGTATATACTTTGTTTTAAGTAAATTAATTATTGCGCATTTTATGCAAAATATTCTAATACTAATTGCTGTTTTCAAGTATGAATAAAAAGTAATGCATTAGGTAAATATAAAAAGTGATATTTTGTTATGATAAGTTGTTAGGCTAGTACTACCCAAAGAGGTTTATTCATATATACCTGCATCTTGTAAGCTTGTTCTTGACAAAGCCTGTCTTATATCGAAACCAAGTAAGAATTGAGCAAGGTTGACTGATGGATAATGTAAGGTACCAATCAATAACTGAACAATATTTTGTCGTATCAAATCTTGTTTGTTCACTTCATCCACATCTGAAAAATATTAAGCCATTTCAAAAAGGTTTAATGGTATATTTCTACAGATATTTAAAAGGGAGCTATCTGTCACCTAAACTGTCTTAAAATGTAAACAGTAAGAAGCAGCCACCCAAAACCTTATGGCGGCGTCGAACTTGAGATTCTTATTCAAAGACTTCACCACTTAGACAATGATCCATAAACAAAGATAAATTAGTTTTATTTACCATCAAAGTTCTCAGGATCTTCTTCATTTTCAGGATCAGGTACTTCAAGATGTTCCGCGAAACCAACCAATAATTCTCTTGATGCAATCTATAAATTTAAAAAGGTTGGGGTTACATAAACCTGTGAATTTAAGATTCTTCATAGATTGATTGCACGAACAGCGAATGTAATCTTTTAATGATCAAGTACGTATCATGAACTTTCAGAAAAAAGTGTTAAATTAATTAAGATTTTGTCTCAAAACCCTGCCTTTTTTATGACCACAATCGTGCTGGTTTTATTGACAAGGTTGGATCCTAGTCCAAATGGTGTGTCATTCATTATACACGTGAATATATTAACACATTATTCTACTATTGCTGTTTCGTCAGACATTTGAAGCTACTACGATTAAAATACTACTACTTTTAAAGATTTTGACTAACCTCGTTCTGAGCCAAAACATCCACAATTTCTTTTTGAACACGTAAGCCTTCACAAGATAGTTTGAGTATTCGAACAACGCTCAGCGTGATGGCTGGTTGAATATTTGCGTATGTCATATATCTTAATAAAAACAGAATTAAGATATAAGGATTTCACACTGGTAGTGAACCGTTATAGTGACACATTTCACAGTGACACTTCATTCTTCAATATTCCATAGTTAATTCGACTGCACAAAGAACCAAAATTTAAAAATGATTTAACGAATATCATTTGCAAGGCTTTATATCAGGGTGGGTCATCTCACAATATTTTGACGGCTTTGTGATGTCACAAGATTCTCTATACAACATGACAATTATTCAACAATTTTTCACAATATTTACAAATACTTATCTACAAAAATTATGACAATTGTCTAGAATGCGGTTATCACAATATATTTCTGACATAAGATAAGCGATTTCTTTTGCGTGTCAATGCGCATACAAAGGCCCAAGAAGAGTCTTTTTCGTTTGAGAACAAATTCGAGGTAAAAGATATAACAGACCGGGTACCTTTCATCAGAAATCATGAAAAATAATTAAGATATCTACTAACCTAGCAATAATATGTAAGTAGTCAGGTTTTCCTGTTTTCGGATTAACGGAAAGCAAAAGTTCATCGAGTGTGGATAAGATTAGTGATGGCATGTGAACTTTAGCCAGATCAATAAATACATGTTGCTTCTCCAATACAGATTCTAATAACGCCACCGAATATTGAGCGATCTCTTCCAACACGCTTCTCAATTCTAAACAATGTAGTAAGAAGTATTCGAGTAAGTAATTCAATTTTTTAGTTATAGGTGGGGGATAAAGACGACATTTTATAGAGGACAGAGGTTTAGAAGAGAGATTTTTTTAGATTCTGTAATCTTTTTTTAGATATTACCCCTAAACTTACACAAACATATGTATCACAGGACTCCAAGTGTTTATTCTTATAATAATACTCATACAAATGACTTAAAGGTAGCAGCAGGGAATTATAACAAATTATTAAGATATAAAAAATAAGTTAATAGTACCTTCATTGGGTATGAAGCCTTCTAATTGTTGAGCAACATCATCAATGATCGACAATACCATTCTCAATAAGGGTGTATCGTTTAAAAACAACAACATCAATTGAAAACCAGAAGGTTTGGATGC
>JAUKWF010000247.1:0-13964 GCA_032356525.1 Eutonina indicans
CTTTCATATTTGAAAAATCCCAATACCAAAATAAACAATGATAAAACTGCTTGCAACACAGATTGAAATAACAGCACGCTTCTATATTAAATTTCACTAGGTCATAACAACGAATCTCAGAACAAAAACCTTGTTTCTTTCTTATGTTTTCTTTCTGCCGTGTGATAATATTAAACACTGAAAATGTAAGTAGTGTGGTTTTGCCGTTTGTGCGCCATTGACAACCGTTGCTATGCCGGCTTTGCGCCATTAGCAACCGTTGCTATAGATTCCAACCAATCACAGGCTTTCAATTTCTCAACAGCCAATCAGTTTTCGTAAATATTCAACCAATCATTTTGCTCGTGTGTTACCTGATTAGCTACAGTTTCTAAACCAATCACAGACCGCAAATTCTCGAGAACCAATCATTAAGCATTTGATTTTTAAAACATGCTATAAAAGGAGGGAGGTTTACATTTTAGTTACATTATATAGTTGTTTATTTCGACAATAACCAACAACGAAAAAATGGAAGGTGATAAAGCAGCTCAGAAAATTGCAACCAAAAACTATTGGATGACAAAGAAGTATTCAAAATCATTGGCCGCTAACAAATTGGTTTATGCGCGTAATGAGGATCCTGAAGAAACAATGATTGTAAGAGATCTTTATGCATCAATTGACGAAAAGATGAAAGTTTTTGGATTGAAAGGTGTGAATCACATCAAAAATCTGTTTATGGTCACGCTGATGATAATCAAAGATGAAATGGAAGTCATTAAGAAGTCCGCCAAGTACGTTACGCAATATGATTGGGGAGATATTGAAGCGGCATTTCAAGATATCGAACCAATGTTGGCTGCATTCCAATATGAAATATGCCCTACCGGAAAGAATGAACATATTGCGATACGATTCCAAAATGGAGAAACATTTGTGAAAGTAACCTTAACAGGAATCAACCAAATGCCTCGCATCTTTTTTTATAATCAAAGCGACCATTCGACATTAATGCTACACGACGTTAATTCTACAAGCCTGTTCATATCAGAGGCAATCAAGCTATTAAAGTATTTGAATACGCGATTCAATTTCATACAAGCAGAGGATGTATTAAAATCTCAGACCTTATCTCAGACAGACTTCTTTTTTTAAACTAGTATTTTAAAAACATTAATGAAGCAACAAATTTTTAAAGATAATATTGATGTGTAATTTTATTTAGATATTATAATACTTGAAAATAAAATATTTATAAATCAAATACAAAAAAAAAAATCTTTACTGTTATAAAAATAATATATCATAGAACATAGAAGTTTTATTTTCAAAAAACAAAAATAAAAAATGAAATTCTACTTTTGTCATCATAAACGTTTTTGTTTTTTTCTCTAATAAATTTATCAAATAGAAATTAAACAATTATTTTATAAAAATGAGTTGAAAAAGCGTTTTTTGATTAGATATTTTCGTAAAATGTAAAACTCTTTTTCCGGATGTGCTGTATCTTTTCGGAATTAATTTTTTTCTAAATTACAACAAATTTCTATTAATACAAATATAAAAAAAAAAAAAAATAAATAAAAATAAAAAATAAAAAATAATTAAGTAAAAAAGTAAAAAAGTAAAAAAGTAAGAATAAAGTTCTAAACCACTTGACGTACGGAATAATGTCCATAGGGAAGAGTGCTTATGCCATCATCTAAAATGTATCTTTTATCATCATAAGCACTCAACGTTTTTTTGTTCTGCCTTATAGAATAAATTATATGCTTTTCAGAACGTAGTGAGTTCATTCTGTGATACATTTCTTTTTGCTCGTACAGCGAGCTTTTGTAATCGGAATGTGTTATTTGATTTTTAATGACGTACTTTTTCACACCCTTTGCCTTCGTCATGGTCTTGTTTTCGTAAGAAACGGAGTACATCTTTGAACGCAAACCAATGAACTCTTTCATGATGCATCCGTTTAGTTCGTCTTTCATCTTCCCGATGACTTTCTTATTTTCGTCGGATTGGCAAGGGTGTGATCGCGGATAGCCACTAAAATCAAATAAATGTCGATCGTTCCACATATCGTCATATAAATCATGTGTACGAATACGATAGACTAACGAGTCTGTATCTGTAAATAACAGCTTTGATTTTTCACCTGGATATTTATTCTTCACGTATTGGTAGTGGAACTGATACATAAGCACTTTGGATAGATCTAAAACACACAAACCAGTATAGATCGGACGATTTAGAAAGAGCTCCGACTTCACCCTCTCCACAGCGGTAAGGTTTTCATGGAAAATGGTAAACGACTTGAACGTAGGTTGTGCGACAATCTTTCGAAACGATTCGGACCCATCGACCAGATCAACTTTTCGTCTATTTCTCAAGTTTTCCATCGTTTTTCCAAACACGCTGTTGTTCATCAATTTGAAGAAATCTTTTTCAAAATCGTTCCTTGCTGCTGTTCTCTGTGTCGTGTTAAAATCGATATAACGTTTGAGCCATGCTGATTGTACAAAGGAAAGCACGCGATGAATTTTTGTCATTTTCAAACCGAGAGAGAGATATAACTTTAGATTTCGATAATGAAGAATATACTTTGATTTTGAGCGTAGATTAGGAACCAACTTTTCATGTGATTCGTCGGGCACAAAGTCATCTCCACGAAGCGTTCGTAGCAGCTGGAGCTGATACTGTGATAAATCTTCAACTTTTACCGATAAACGTTCCGGCGCTAGTGGGTAATCAGCATGCTGATCGTGGAGTTCATCTGGATAATCTGAAACGTAAAAAAAAAAATTGTTCCCTTTTTTATTTCTATCATAGCATAAAATTAGAATAATTCTAACAATTCTAAAATTAATCAGACTTACCTAAGTCCACTTCCATTATATACCCAGTCTGACTTTCGTCATCAATTGACGAAGTATCGAACCTTGCAATTTCTTGATCTGACAACCATTTGAATTCGCTGGTGGGTAAATATTGACTCATCGCCCAACCATATAGATTATTTGCATCCCAATAAATGAGATGCTCTGCAGGTTTTGATTCGTCAAAGTCCACCTCACCAGGAACATTCGACTTTGCATGACGATGTGAAATAGTTGAAACACCACCTCGAATACCATCTTCGACAAATAAATGTTGATCAATGTCGGTCAACAGTTCCAATTTCACATCCGTCATCTTTAACGCCGCCTGCCAAGACAATCCGGGAGCAGTGTAGAAATGTGCTGGATCGAGATCGTAATTTGTTCGGCATGTGTCTCTGAATGTTTCAAAAACATCAGCCAACAGCAACACATCACACGTCAAGTAAAAGTCGTGATAGTTTCGAAGCGTTTCCATTCTCATGACGTTGAAAACTCTTACAGCGTGCTGATAGTCCTCATCAGAAATATGATTTTCAGTCAGTGTGCTGTAAAATTTTTCTTTCGAAGGTAGCTGTGTTTCCGCAAACCTAAAAGAAATTTAACGATTATTTTAAACACTGATTATTAGATAATGATTACTCATATCATTATAACTTTTTAATCAAAAAATAAAAAATAAAATAATAATAATATAGTTAACAATTACCTTTCCCAAGAATTAAAGTATTCATAGGGATAGACTCCCTTGCGCGTCATCAAACTCATACGTTCTGTCAGTTGTACATTTTCTTCATTACTTAACACAGGTCGTCGATAAGGATGCTCTCGATAGTCATCTTCTCCATCTAGATTGTAGCGGTCAACATCTTGATCATCAGCAAAATCGTCAAGATCGGTTGGAAGATTAGCGATAATTTCCTCCATCTCGTTATCTTCAATTTCACCGCGTATAACCTTTTCGGCGAACTTTAACGTTTCTGGAAATTGGATCAAATTTGATGCGAGTTTGTCAAGTGATGAAAGCATGAATTGACAGCTGTCTATAAACGTAACATCGCCAATCGTAAACGATACATACTTCTCATTCGTACAGGGGATACAAGAAATCGCCCCGTGACGAGGTTTGACGGCTGACAAAATTAAATGTGCATCATAGTTGCGAGAGTTATGTATTATGACGGGAACTTTTACACGTACAGGATCTATACGGTACTGTAAATTGCAATTAGGATGAGCAGGACCTCTGTATTTACCTAAACGATAAATCATAAAGTAATTTTAATATTGATTATTTAACTACCAAAACTATTCTCTCAAATTAAAGCTAGAAAATGTTTTACCTGTAAGGTGATCATGATCACGATATCGTACATCCCCATCAACAAAATCTTTATTACAAATGTGACATTTAGATGTCGTATTATGGTGTCTCCATTGTTGAGTTGATAAGTCTTCCATAGGGATTTTATTCTTTAGAAATTTTCTTATCAACTTAACTTCACGTTGAACGACATCTAAAAACTTCTCTGCGCACTCTTCACCAAAGTGAATCTTCGGTTGAGAGTAGAAACGTTTATCTGTAGAAACGGTATGCTAACCAAAACCACAAGGGATGTGTTTTTGATGTTTTTCAGTCCATGGTCGAGATGGATTCTTTTCAACCAACTCTTTCGGTTCTAGTATCGATTCGAAGTCCGCATATATTACGAAAGGTAGACGTTCTTGAGCTTCTATTTTTTTAAATTGAAGTATTTTGTTTTCCTCTCCAGGCATTTTGATTAGTTGTTCCCCATGCAGTTGACATTTTTCGAGATGTTTATCGAGAATATTTTGTGATGTACATCCATGCAAGCAGAACTTACATATATACTTTTTATGAGAATTTCTCGATAGCTGACTGCTTACCAACCTGCTTAGACTGTTGATAAGCACGAAATGGCTGCTTTCCTCTTTTGATACATAGAGCAAATCAACATGATGGCGATCTTCGTGTTTAGTAATCCGCAAAGGGAACACTTTCTCATCCAAACCGAATACGCTAACACTAATGTTGTCATTGAGCGCTTCAAAGCGGTCCATACTGTTAACGCTTACAGGATATTCGATTCCATTCATGTTTATTTCGTTCTCGTACGGGAAGTATTTTGAAACCCGATTCGGATGTTCTTGACGGTGTATCGGATGGAGACTGGCCAATACACACCATAAAAAACATTTTTCATCAAAGTTTTTGATATTCAAACAAGCTTTTTTACTACGAATTTGTTTCGGAAGCTCAATAAATGACGATGCACGTAATGGATCATACTGGACAAAACCTAAAATAAAATTATTAAAAATATAGTTTTCAAATCTCCTCTCTTTAAAAGATACTACAAATCTGTTATAGGGCATTTACTTCATGTTTTACAGAGGATTCAATGAACATATCTGGTCTAGGATTCTTACCTATATCAATATTAACGAAGTGATCCAATACCCAACCACTCCCATTCCGTTGAAACGCTTCAATTTGTTGTTGCAGTTGCTGTAACGTTATCTTGACGTGAAGATCAAAATTCTTGATGTTTAAAGCAGTGAAAACTTCTGAGCGTAAGGAGACAGCCGGATCAGTTAGAATGCTCGGATCTTTTCCTTGATGAAACATCGAACGAAGCGTAAAGTAATACTTAATGCCATGTCTTTCTCTTAATTCAGCAACTACTGTATCTTTGAACATAGACATAACATTTTGTAATCTTTGAAACAAATCTTCTTTGTTGTTCGAATCAAACTCTTTACGGTGTGTCGCTGCTTTTCGGTTTAGCGCTGACTGAATCATTTTTGGTACGGCCCACGTTTCACGGTGAAGTTGATCTGACCCTCCAACTTGGACAGCGTGTACTTTCTTTTTTGTGGTTAGAAAACTGTCAATTTTCGTTTGCTTCTGTGGCATGTGTGATGGTTCCGGGTTGTTATTACAAAGACGTTGGTGCAGATTTTTATATGTTTCACGACGGAATTTCTTTTTGCAGAAGTTACATCGAAAGTAACCATCTTGTTTTTTAATGCAACGATTTTCGTGATTGCCTAAACTCTCTTCTGACAAAAATAATATTCCGCAACATTTACACCGACCAGCACACTCCGCGTCCAGTAACATATCCGTATCCGTTTCATCAAACAATCGGGCCAAATCAAATTCTTCCAAATAATCATCATCAGACCGATTGTCACCACTGACACACTCTACATCAGCTATCATATCTTCATCTGTTTCTTCAATCAACCTCAACAGATCATTTTCATGATTCTCTGTCATACAAGAAACATCAGCGTTAGAGATGATATGAAAGTCGATGTTATCATTATCATCATCATCATCATCTTTGGGGCATACTGCTTGAGCATTTGAGAGGACGGCATTCGATAAGAATTGGTCGATATCATCTTCATTTCCAGAGACAGCCTCTTGACCAAACAAACTTCTCAACGTCTCACTCAAATCAAAATCCTAAATAAATTTAAAATTTAGAAAATATATATATATACATATATATAAAAATAAAACAAAAAAGAAGGAGAGAATTTTTAAAACCTACCATAGAATGAGCATTTTCATAATGTTGCTGATATTGAATTTCGCTTTCAAAAAAGCTAGAGCAAATGTTACACTGATAGATATTCATTTTGGATGTATTTCTCGTTAGATGATCAAACTATAAATAAAGAAAGTAAAGAGCGGTTTTAAATATACGCTAGAATTTATATCATGGCATACATTTCCATATAAGGAAATGTAAACAGAAAATACTAAATAAAATATATACAAAATCTTCATTTTAGAGATTGAAAGTTTAGTGTATAGTTGGCACATGATGGAGTTACAGCATCCATTTAGCATGTTAGTGGCAGGTGGACGAAAAGCAGGGAAAACAGAATTTACAAAATCATTATTAAGACACGCCAAACAGTTGATTAACCCGATACCACAGAGAATTATATGGTGTTATAGCAAACATCAACCAGATTTATATGAAGAGCTGTTAGATATTAATCCTACTATTGAATACATCGAGGGCATCCCAACAAACTTGGATGAGATATTTGATCGTAATAAGGTTAATTTGCTGGTTTTGGATGATATGATGGCTGAATCCAGCAAAGACCAAAGAGTGGCTCACATTTTCACGCGTGGTCGTCATGACAATTTATCAGTGATTTATTTAACACAGAATCTTTTTCATAAAGGTCAGCGGAGTATAAGTTTAAACTCAGACTATATGGTGATTTTCAAGAATGCACGTGATCAATCTCAGATTCAACACTTGGCACGTCAATTCATGCCTATGAACTCAAAATTTGTAACGTGGGCTTATAAAGATGCGACGGAAGAGGCGCATTCATATTTAATGCTCGATGTTACACCTGCAACCAATGATCTGTTTCGCGGGTAACGAGTCGAATTTTACCTCAAGAAGCTCCACAAACTATATATATACCGAAAAGACTATAAATTAAAGGACGGAAACAATTAATGGTTCATTTCACAGGCGCACTTTGTGGCGAGAAGATGACAAAACGAATTCTCAAAAATTTAGATTACCTCAAAGCAATTAATTGTTCACGAAAAGCTGACAGACATAAACTGCTGAAAAGTGCCAAAGTTGAAACTATAAACGCAATTTGTGATTGTGCTAAGAATATATTATTAGGAAACATTAACATAAATCGAAACGAGAAAAAAAGACTAAAATCTAAAAAGAACGTGCTACGCAAGCTTGCTAATCGCAAAACAAAGTCTGCAGAAAGAAGAAAACTGTTAGTACAACACGGAGGTGCTGGTTTTTTAGCTTCTCTATTAATTCCTGCGATTTCTGCAATCGCTTCTAGCATACTATGAACTATGGGAAGAAACATGTTGTAATTTCTCAGGAGGAATATAACATCCTAAAAACAAATAATAAGAGAATTGATGATCGTAAAAACACTAGCGGTGTCTTATTGAATCCGGAAAAGAACGACTTGTACAGATCTGAAAAAGAAATGAAATCGGTGTGGGGAAAACGAGATATACCACCGGACGAGAAAATTCGACAATTTACAGAAGAGCTTAATAATTTGAAATCGCGGTACGATTCTTTAACAAAACCGAAAGCGTTAGAAGTGATTGTACAAAAACCTCAGGAGGTTGTCAAAATGGAAAGCAGTCCTGAAGTAGTAATAGACGATGTTGCAGAAAGTGTTATTGAATCACTCCCAAAAACTAGTAAAGTTGACGGGAAAATGATTTTGAAGCATTTAAAAAAACATTCTAACGTTGTCAAATGGAATGCTAACGGTGAAATATTATTTAATGGACAAGTCGTGCCTGATTCTAATCTTGTTGATTTAGTAGCAAGCGTAGCGACAAACAAAAAGTCGATAAAGAATCCTGTTATGGCTCAATCTATATTTATTAAAGCTTTGTCTGATACAAACATTCCCGAAATTTGGATTAAAAATAAACAAAGCAAAAAAAGATGTCAAAGACGAAAACCCATTCAGCACACCGCCAAAAATAAAAAAGACTGAATGGGTATCATCTACATAGCTTAAACAACGATGTTTTTTCTTTTTATTATTATTGTTTGTTTTTGTATTTATATAACTGTAAAATTGAAAATATATTCATTTGCAAAGTGTCAGTGGAACAGAAAATGGCTTTTGCTTTACGTCTAAGAGAATTCTTTAAAAGATTTCGTTGTATAATTGCGTGTTGCGGATCTGACATAACCATTGAAAATTCTCAAATTGATGGAAAACCACCCTCAACAGATGGCGAAGACAATGACAGAGACGAAGAATACTAATGAATTGCTCTCAAAACTGTATTATTCATTATCTTCACCGGCTTCTTACTCCGGTCTTGAAAAACTTTACCTTGAAGCTCGGAAAAGCAGTAAGTCAATATCACGGAAGGAAGTTGAAAAATGGCTCAACTCACAATTAACTTACACACTCCACAAACCCGTCGCAAAATTGAGATTTAAAACTCGACCAGTTGTAGTTCATGATATTGATGAGCTATGGCAGATGGATCTCGTAGATCTGTCAAAACTATCAAGACTCAATTCGGGTTATAAATACCTTTTGGTGTGTATTGATGTTTTGAGTAAATTTGCATGGGTTGAACCACTGAAATTTAAAAATGCTAAGGAGTTGAAGGTAGCTATTGAAAAAATTTTGACAAACAATAAAAAACGGAAACCTGCATTTCTTCAAACCGATCAAGGAACGGAATTTTTCAATGTTTCAGTTAAAAATGTTCTAAAAAAGAGAAACATCAAACATTTCTACACAAACAGTGAAAGAAAATCCAGCGTAGTAGAGCGATTAAATCGAACACTGAAAGGGTTGATGTTCAAGTACATGACAAAAATAAACAGCAATCGTTATATTAACGTTTTACAGGAGCTAGTTCAGAGATATAATAATTCCTACCATCGATCAATAAAAATGAAGCCCAGAGATGTAAACAGGGGAAATGCTCCCTTGGTTTGGATAACTCTCTACGAAAAAAGATTAAAGCAATCAAAGATAAAGAAAACTACATCATTACTTGAAATAGGTCAACACGTTCGAATCAGTATTGAAAAGACAGTTTTTCAGAAAAGGTATGGTCAGTTGTCGACAGAAGAAATATTTATCATTAGTCATATCATTTCCGGTGATCCGGTTGTTTACAAGGTAAAAGATCAAGCTGATGAACACGTAAAAGGTGTATTTTATCGTGGAGAGCTTCAGAAGGTTGCTGAACCTTCAACATATCGCATCGAAAAGATTTTGCGAAAGAAAAAGAACTCAGACGGATCATTTTCCTATTACGTAAAGTGGAAAGGGTATTCTGACAGTTTTAATAGTTACGTATCAGGTGAAGATTTGGAGCAGCTATGACGAGCAGTGATACAGATCGATTTTACTTGATGTTGCCGAGTAACAGTTCGATGGGACTATTTCCTGAGAATACATTATCATCTTTTAAGGTGAATCTGTCTCAACCAATCGATGTGGAAGCGAATAAGTGGGAGGTCGGTTTGGCAGAAATTCAATTTCCTGTCTCCTGGTACAATATAAAAGAAGGGAAAAACACGATAACAAAGGATTTCAATAACCCAACAGATGAAAAAACCATTTATGAAATATTCGAGAAAGATCCAAATTACAGAAGAATTTTCAAGAATACTTCTGGTAAATCTATAACGGATATCTCTTATCGAACAGAAGTCAATATTCCTGCCGGTTATTATTCGAGTGTTGAGGAAATAATACAAAAATTAAATGAAAAACAAAAGGACATGGTCTGTCCTTCAAAATTCGATTATGATTCTATATCGAAAAAAAGCAGCGTTGTTGTCGGGAAAAAATGTTCTTTAAACTGGAATGGTTCTAGTATTGCTAAATGTTTAGGGTTTTACCCGAATACTTCTATCGAAAAAGATGGAAAAACCATATCAACAGTCATGGCATCGGTAAAGGGTCATGTGAGTGCTCTATACGTTTATACAGATATTATTCGAAATCAAAATGTTGGTGACGTCAAAGCCCCTGTTTTGAGGATTGTACCTGTTACTAAAGATCACGGTGAAGTGTGTTGTGTCAGATATGACAAACCATATTTCTTTCCTGTAAATCGAGGTCATATTGAATCGCTAGAAATCAATATAAGAAGCGACACGGGTGAAATTGTATCATTTCTATCCGGACGAGTGGTTGTTACGTTGCTTTTTAAACGCAAGACATCAAAGTTCTACGGCTAATAATAATGATGAAACGTTTCACTCAGTATGGCAATGGAATGATACCAGTTTTTCAGGGTGCAACTATACAAAAAGGACACGGTGGAATTGGAGGTTTATTTAAGGGATTGGCACGTTCATTTGCTCCGATTCTAAAGCGAGGACTTATCCATGTTGGAAAGAAGGCATTAAAAACAATACCTCGCGTATTGGAAGACGTATCACGAGGGAGCTCGATTAAAAAATCGTTGAAGAATAGATCCAAGCAGGGGTTTTTAGAGTTAGGAGATGATTTTAAACGAGAAATAGCAGCACCCGCAGCCGGAACAAACCGTATAAACAAGAAAACTGTCAAAAACAAAATTAGTCGTAAACGTGTCTCCAGAGGAAGAGGATCTCGTAAAGAAAAAGCAAATACTAAAAAACGAAAACTTGACATTTTTGATTGATTATCTTTATAATCTAAAGATGGAAGTAATTAAAAAACACGAACCTCATACTGAATGTACACTATCAGACACGGATGTATTTACACCTGCGTTTGTTCAAACTGATGTGAAGCATGGATTTTTTGAAAATATTTTTCCTATATCAAAGCTTAGTGATAACGGACCAATTGAATTCGTTTCTGAGAATGCTAGCGAAATGTTTCTTGATCTCGCAAACACATATTTTAAATTCAAAATTCAAATCAAGAAAGGAGATGGGACAGACATTGGTGATGATGATAAGGTAGCTCCAGTAAACTATATTTTTGGATCACTATCGAGTCAAGTAGATGTTTCACTGGGTGGGACTGTAATATCCTCATCAAATAACAACTATCCTTATCGAGCGTACGAAGAAGTGCTTATTAACCATGCAAAAGACGCTAAAAAATCTCAACTCACGATGGGGCTCTACATGAAGGATCAGTATGGTAAATTAGCTGAAGTCGATCCGGCAAACAACTCTGCATTGAACGAAAGATTGGGAATGTTCAAAAAAAGCAATATTGTTGAAGTTTTTGGTAGAGTTCATTCGGATATTTTTAACCAATCCCGATTAATGTTAAATGGTTTAACACTTAAAGTGGCACTGCAAAGAAACAAACCTGAATTTATGTTGCTAACACCGTCAGATAATGCCGACTACAAACTGGTTATTAATGAAGCTGTTATGTGTTTGAGAAAAGTTCAATTAACACCACATAAATTTGAGGAGATTCAAAAGAATTTAGAGACTGCACAAGCTCATTATCCTGTCGATAGAGTTGATATAAGAACACACTCAGTAGCTGCCGGTCTATCTTCATTATCATGGCATAATCTTTATCAAGGACAAATGCCTAATAAAGTTGTAATTGGTATCGTTAATAATTCTGCCTATGTTGGGAGCTTTAAAGAAAATCCTTTTAATTTTGATCATCATGATATTCGAAAAATTGGAGTGTACGTAGATGGTGAATCGCTACCTGGACAACCAATGTCTCTTAATTTTGGGAAGAATCTGTACTTGGAAGGATATAAAAGTTTGTTTGATGTTGCCGGTACATTTGGTATGGATGACGGTTCCGACATTACGCGTAAAGACTATAAAAACGGGTATGCTCTGTTCGGATTTGACATTTCGCAATCACTTTGCAGAGGAGGGCACAACGAGCCAAAAAAACGGGGTTCACTCAAACTTGAAATTGAATTTCAAAAAGCTCTTACAAAAACCGCTACAGTTATTGTATACTCTCAATTTGAAAACACAGTGAGTATTGATAAATTCCGCAACATTATAAAAGATTATTAAATTTGCAGTTATGAATACAAATGAACTTCGATGTATGCTTACCAAAGATTCGAGAACGAGAGAGCATCTAATCGATGTAATGGCTTTAGATCAGTTTAAAGATTTTGTATCAAACAATTCCTTAATTAAAGGAATTTACGTGGTCAACGATAAAACATCACAAGATAAAGGAAATCACTGGATATTAATTTTTGTTGATGAGCAATTTGTTTATTTTATGGATAGTTTTGCTAAATCACCCGACTACTACGGCTTTGGGAGAGAGTTATATCATAAAGGAAAACCGTTGCAAATGATACCATCACAGATCCAATCGTTTTTTTCTGATATTTGCGGAGGTTATGTAGTATATTTCAGCACACAGCTTTGTAGGGGAAAACGATTAGACCAAATCATAAACATTTTTTTTGAATATGAATTAGAAAAAAACGACGAGATGATAATGAATTTCATTACAACACATTTCCCAGGACATTACAGATTTTGAATGTATTATATTATTTCTAGGTTATTACTTTAATATTTTATTTAACAAAAACTTACCTTGTTTTCTTTCTTTTTGCAGTATAATACACAATACAACCATAATAATGACTTAATTTCTTTCTCCTGCTTTTGCCTTTTTTATCTTAAGAAAAGATAACCTAACCTAATTTTTTTGTTGCTTTTAAACTTACTTGTAGCTTGATGAAGCGGAAAAAAATTATCAGATAATCGATTAAGTAATGTATGTTTTACAAGCGTGAATTGCTTTCAATCGGCTTTCTATTAAAACAGGCAATAAGTAATAATCAATATCATGCAGAATTTATTGCGTTTGTAATCATTCAGAATTATTATAGAATCTCTATTCATAATGTAAATTTTATTGCGAGTACGACATCTTTTAATTGTTTTTCGGTATTACACAGAATGCATCAGTTTATTTTGTAGTGAAATGAATCAAGTTCAGCAAACAATCGTCCAGAATATGTGCTAAATACATTTTTAAAACATTGATTGAATTTCAGTTTATTTTTATTGTTAAGAAATCGGTATTATGCAGAATGTAAATGGTAATTTTCTATTTTATTTAATTCATTGAAAAATATACATAAAATGTGTTCAGAATTTGTATTTGTTTTGTTTTGTTTAATTAGAGATGGAGAATAAATTGAGAATCTGTATTAAGTTGATTTATGTTATATATTTACTTTTTATTAAAAACAAACTAAAAAACAAATTAAAAGAAAATATACAAAATTTAATAAAATGAGCCGTTTTGTCGGTAAAAATAATAATTTTCGGTCATTTCCACCCATTCCTTGTCGCTTAAAAGTACTTCTTTGCTTATAAAATTCGTCTCGTTATGTTGAAGTTTATTGATATCCATTTTCTCTAGCACACTCTTAAAATGCATTCCCATTTGTTTTCTCAAATCCGATAAGCATAAATGGCCCATCTGGTTGCCAAGATCTAACTGACATCCTTCGCAATTGTCTTGCACATACTTGTTAACCCTATTCGGACTGGGCTTTTGAGGGCTCCTCAAAACTGGGGGGGGACGAATTCATCCCCCCTATGTAATTCC
>JAUKWF010000250.1:0-12090 GCA_032356525.1 Eutonina indicans
TTCTTACCGTTAAACTGATGTTAAGCGGTTCAACATTTTTGAACGTTGATTTGTCATACGGATTGAAGGTCGGATCAAGCAAAATATCCGGTTGTAGCACATATCCGCAGCTAAAAGAAGAATGCACAAAAAATTAAAAAGTTATTTTTTCAAGTTATGTTAATGGAAACTTCTGAATTCAAGCTCAGCACCTTAGCTACCAAACACAATAAAACAATAATTTTACGATTCTAGAATCTAAACATTAACTTTCGGACATATTTTAATTCGGACACTTACTTTCCGTTATCTAAGAACGTTCCACGTTCGATTTGCATGTTCCTATCAGGTGTTTGGTAATTCAACGCCACCATTTGACAACCAAAGTTCCAGAACATAACGGGGTCGTAATTCGAAGAGTCCACGCGGGTTCCTTTCGGGTAGACGCGGCTCAAACGTCGCTGGTTCAATGTAAGGACGAATTTAAGTTAAGGAGAAATATTGTATAAAATTTATTTTCTTCAACAGAACACCATATAAAAATATGGTAGCAATAACTGTGAAAAAACGGCTATACTATGTTTGAAACAGATCTTCAAAATAATTGAGTTTCATTTATCGCACGTGCACGCACACACCATAAACTTGATCACGAGTGCAAAAATCGCACGCATAATATTATTAAGAAGAAACCTAGATATTACCATCAGTACCACCAAAAAGTAACCCTGGACCATCAGTACCACCAAAAAGTAACCCTGGACCATCAGTACCACCAAGGTACACAAAAAAAGAAAATTAACAACTGGTTCTACTGGTGAAAAGGATATTGAATGAAGCGTAGATCAACAGTTTTTCTACTGACAAGTTTTTCAGCTTTCAATTCACTGAATGACGAGATCTCGTAATACTGTCCAAAATCGAATTCTATAACAAGAAAAAAAAACGTGTATTATATGTAGTAGTGTACCGTATTCGTGTACAGTTTCTGCACACTGAGTCAGTTTATAATGATAAAGAAAGTCATTGGAATACATGTATCTACTTAATTTATTGGTAAAATTATAATATACGCCCGATACAATATTATTGATTATCTCCCAAAGAAGATAGAGCGATAGAGAGAGGAACAACTTATTTTTTTATGCCTACGGCTTGGATCGACTGGGCTCAATTGTAAAAAACCAAACCAGTCTCAGCTGAGCCGAGCCATACCGAAAAGATGTTTTGTTCGGTTCGGTTGGATATAGCTTATAAACTAGACCTGAAGCGGAGAAGGTATTTAACTTACTTTCCTCAGAGAAAGGTACCGTTACACAATAGACGATAAGATCAGATAACTCTTTAGCGATTTTTCGTTGTTCAACCAAAGCTTGTATTTTGCTGACCGCATTTTCTGCTTGAGTTGACGCATCTTGAATGATGGTAAGCCATGCGATCATTTCCTTAGTAAATCAAAAAAATTCGTTAATAATCCTTGAATAATACCTTACCGTTCAGGCGTTGGGTAGTAAACTATTTATTGAATATTTTTGTTTTCACATAAAAATGCTTTTAAGGGACAAAATAAATTCTGTGGAGCCGAAAATTAATCAAACACGTTTTACATTCATCAAACTTTTGAGCCAAAATATTCATAAATCACAACAAAATTTTTCTACGAAAAACATCTTGGCTGTAAAGCTCTAAAAACAGTATTTTACCACCATGTATGTTTGCTTTTATAAAAAGAAATATTTTAGTTTATATTGGAAAAATAAAAACTCAATAAATCATGAAGCACTGACTTCTTCTGTATCCACTGAACAATTGAAATTTCCACTTCGTGATTTAATACAAAAGATGTACGGTCGTGACGGTTGCGATTGAAGTATCTCTGTAAATAGGTAATTTTCATTTATATATATTACAAATTAAATGTATACAAGAAAACGAACAAGCGGAAGAAAGCTGACGGTTGAAGTTACCATCATTTTTAAAAAAGTTTTATAAATGTTATCTTGGGAATTTTCTCAATTATAAAGAAACTCGATGTCAGTGATGAGTTATAACTAGTGACAATATTCATTATAATTATTTGTTTTCCACTGGACTGACGAAAATTATTATCCATTTAAGAGGACTTGAAAATTGTTAGGTATCTTAGCATATACAGGCCTTAGTTTGTAACTTCAAGACGTTTATCTAAAAACAGGCAGTACTATTTCATTCAGATGAATCAAATTTTAGCTTAGAGAGGGGGTGTTAGGTTTTTATTTAAAACACTTCATATGATAGGAAACAAAAAAAATTAGATGTAGTTTAAATCTTTTAAATAAATATACGATCTTGAATATAAAAAATGTATCAATGGGTTTATAATTCTACATAAGGACATATCTGTAGACAAATATTGTAAAAATAATAACCGTATTTTAATTGCAGGCAATCTATACGTAGAAAAGGAAACCAGTTAAAAACAGGAATATTGGAAAAGTTCACTTACGCTGTTGGCATCCAGTCAAATCAATTGAACCTTTCTGCATTCCTTCCATCATTATTTCGCTCTTTGCTTCCTACACATTAAGTTATGAAAGACGTTCAATGAAATTGAAAATTTGTTTATTTCTATGATATATGTATGAGTTCGAAATTATGAACAATTTCTGAACGTTTTGGAAAATTAAGAATCATCAACTATCTAACTGGCCATGGTTAAGATTCCAGAATTTACATTAAGATTCAAGAATTTACAGTTGCGTTAGTTAGTTACCTCTAGTGGAACCGGTGGCTTCACTTTCATAACAGTTTCTTCAGTAAAATTAGCAGGAAACCACTTCTTCACCTGTCCGTTATAATCACCTTGCCACCTTAAAACAAACAAACAAACAATCAAAAATAGAGTACACAATTTTTCATCATACATCCATATCTATACAAATTCTTGAAAAAAAACATAAAATCAGATATAATTGGTTCATACGCAAAACCCCGGGGCATATTTGACTTTTTGGTCTTTTTTGCTCACGCCATGAGCATCGCAAATTATAAGGAGTCGTATATGTTATAATTTGATTTAAATATTCATCAAAGATATATCATTGCTTCCATGCTCAAGAAGAGGATCTGAACAGGAATTCTTTTTGTTCTTGAAATCCCGATTAGAAAGATTTAGGCACAAATTGTCAAACCAACTACGTCATAAGGATAACAACACCAAAGGAATTCTGACCTGATGGTTTGGTCATTGGTTGAAAGTGTAAGAATTAAATATTCATAATATTTATTTGGATTTATATTTATTAAATTGGTTTACAGAAATAATAAACAGTAACTTACCAACCACCGTCATACTTGACAATATTGACAATCATTGCACCTTTACAAAATGTCAATTCGTCTTCTTTTTGTCCTTTGTAATCATACTTAGCCAAACAAGCAGGCTAGAAAGAAATATAATACAAAAAGAAGTTACTATATGTGTGTATAAAGGTACAAGAAATATACACTCACAGTTTATCGCACGACAATCCTATAACGTCCATACAATGTCGTGTTAACGTACAATGGTGATGTAATTATTGATATTATAATGGCGGGCGAGAAGTGTAAAACGGGGTTTTATTTATAACAACCAGAACATTCATATATATGCGAAACTTGCCAAATCGAGTTTTGTACGACCAAGTACACTCAATAGATGACTATTTTCAAAATACTGAGTAGTTATTCAATAGTTCAATAGTAATTGGATTTCATAGAATAGATCTTACAGTACCAATCATATCCATTTTCTTTGGAAGAGTGTAAATTTATAGATAGAGAATTACCTTTTGCGTCATCAAGTTGGGTTGAGCATAAAACGAATCGGGTGGTTCTACGTCTAAATCAGGATTCTAAATGGAATTCGGAAATATTTGGTTGTATGAGTATGTGGGTCAGGGGTACATAAATGGAAACAACTGGGGAAAACTGGATACATCCCTTGTAAGAATACCACTTGAACCATTTTATGACAAATTTAACGTCGCTCAATTCCATCCATTCCTCTCTTTTTATTAATTTCAATGAATACTATGACAGCTGTCAGGTGTCAGGGTTGACGCTTTTTTCTACTGTATAGGGACAGTCCCTGAAAACGCTAGACGGAAAAGGGTTAAAAATCGGAAAATATTAACACACTTACAATACCAAGTTCTTGAACAACCTATAAAAACAAAGTAAGAGAGATAAACGAAGGACCAGTAAATACGGTAAAAGAAAAGGCATTTGTAAAATTATTACCCTGCAGTGTGGTGCCTTCTAGATTTTAAGCAATTTGATTGGCTAATACCCGGGCGTTTTTAAATCGAATGGACCGGTTTTAAGAAGACATTGCATTGTGACGTCAAAACACTGTACATTTGTTTGAAATTAAACAAAATAAAACAACATTTGTATTAGTACGCAATTCTATCTTTTACTTTGTGAACTATAACTGATATATTTGGTTTTAGCAGCACCTCACTTCGTTCGTTCCATTTGATGTGACGTCGGTCGATCTTTGATTAGGGAAATACAATTCTTTTAGAATTAGGAAAAACTACCATAAAATTCTCTTATATAAAAGCAACACTGCTTGGCGTTTCAAAGAGAAATTTGTTTTAGCAATTTACCTCTTGATTGCAAATATATTTCAACTTTGTTTTCCTGTACAACGGATACTTCTCATAATGTGAGATGAGTTCCACCAGACTTTCGAAAGGTGCTGATCCAATCAAAAACAAACGTTCTTCTTTCTTGATGACGCAATGTTTGATACTTCCGGCCGTTCTGCAAGACAGCAAACAAGGAGAAATGAAGTATAAAATAATATATACTGTAAAGTTCTGCGGGACTGCTAAAAAGTATAGTATGGTCTGATTTTTTATGTGGCCGGTTAGCTCAGGCGGTAGAGCGCCCAACTCGTAACCGAAAGGTTGTAGGTTCGAGTCCGGTCATCTCTAACTCAGCGCAAGAATAGCTCGGTGAAGGTAATCTGATCTATGTATTAAGATAACTTGGAGCTGATGGCAGGGGTGGCAATCCCCTTCAGTAACGCAACTACCCTTGTTTAGCGTAAATACCGCTGATACCCACAACAGGCCTCCCTTACTTACTTACTATTATTTAATGTATAAACACAACTTGAAGAGGAGCGAAGTATCATTTTAAAGATAAGCGAAAAAATCCTTCTTAGTTTTTCTTACTGTAATAAATTGTCCTGATGGAATAACAATAAGCTTCAATATGAGTATTGAACTATAGGTTAAAAACTCTCACTCTATCACTCGCTCATCACGTGACATACCTGAACGATATAGCATACGATTCGCTTTCACTATCCATTCCCATACGTTTGCGGACTAAGAAGTAACCATCTTTACGCATGCGTTTTAACATGTCTTCAGCTTGTTGGCGAGTCAAATTTTCGTGGTACCAGCTAAAAAAAAGGTCAAAATAAGCTTCCAATTTCCTGTAGAAAGTTAGTATATGAATAAAAAAACTTCTCTATAACAAATTTTTCGATTTAATGTAGTTATGTAGTTAGAACAAATTAAAACTAAGGCAATAATTAACGGTACACTACTATTTTCTGTAAAACTATGAAATGATGGCCATGGTACCCCTTCTTCTCCTATACTTGTCACATAACAAACAATCGAATTGACTTGGTTATCTAAGGTATTTTGCCTCGATATGTATTTCTTTAAATTAGGTTTAAAGTTCAGAAATATATACCTCTTTCCAACATGAGCGTTAGGCTAAAAGCGAAAAAAAATAAGTTGGTTACTTCAAAAGTAAAAAAATAAAAAACAAAAATACACGTATACTCGAATACAATGTTAGTTTGGATAGTGACTTAAAAGAGGGGTGTAGATGCTATGGTTAAGATGATTTTTCAATGCTAACAAAAGTAACGAAAAATTATTAGATAAGAATGTTTATTCGATGATGTGAGTTACCAGAGGCAGATACAGGATTTTTTTAATGCTCAAATCTGAAAGTTATTATTTTTTTTATCCGCAACAACATAGATATAGCGATAATAAAAGCATCACAGCAACAAAATTTACATTATTTGAACGTCCAAACAACATCCATATTTAACAACCACGGAACGTCATATGGACGTTGTAAAGACGTTAAAGCGATCTCCACCTACCTGAGGTATTGGTTCAGTGAGAAGCATTTCAAACTGATCAGATCTGAGTGGATTCAACTGGTAATAGTTAATCAAACTGTACAGATTGTCGAACGTCTTCGCTCCAACCAAACAATATTTAGTCGAACCGTCTTCGGTCTGTTTCAGCTTGATACGACAATGTTGAACTTGATTTTGTCGCCTGAAAATAAGTTTGTTCGAATGATGAATATTCGTAATTTTAGGTTGAATTATTTAGCTAGGATCACATCTATCCAGTTATAGATAAAAGCTAAATGACGTATGGTGAAGTCACCATCAGAAGACCTTATACAGGCGATCTACTGGAGACTCTTGAATTATCAATAAAGTTTTCCTGGGATTATTATTTTCAAGTTTAACCTTTTTTACGATTCTCAAGTGAATTTTTAAGCGCTTTGATTAATTTGCTTTTTGCAAGTTTAATAATTATATTTTTACTTTTTTGGTTTAGTTAGTCATGAAAAAAATTATAATCTTGGGAAAGGCTTATTTACGAGAACTACATGTTAGCCTTTATTAAATCGGTGGATTTTGAGTTGGGGCTATTTTCTCAGGAAATCGACAACGCAAAAAAATAAATAAAGAAGTAAGAAATAAAGAGCTTACCAAAAGGAGAGTGAAAAATCACCAACAAACATATTACTGGCACGTACAAGGAAGGAACCATCTCCTTTCTGATAATCTCTCAGTAACAATTGTGCTTCAACACGTGAAATATTTCGGTGAAACCATCTAGTCAAATAAATAAAGAAATAAATAAATCTAAAGTCAGTTGCATAGACACGTCACTATTCATTTGATAATGTTTTACAATGTACTGCTTTTGTAAAGTGTACCCAATCATTAAGCATTGACGTTTTTAAATGACCTTAGTTTGTTGAATGAACATTTCTAAACGATTAAAACCTTTGATAGGTTACACTTACTTCTCTGAAAAATGAAGCTCATCTTCATTACCCTAAAATTGACAAAAAAATAAATTAAATTATTTTTGAAATATTTTCTCAGATCGCCTTCTCAGGATGGTCGTTACACATAGGTTTAGATTTTATTCTTATAAGTAGAAGTATACAATAGACACTATTAATTACGAACGTTTACAGGGAAAACCAATTTCACGAAAAGTTATAGAAAGTTTGAATAACCGAGACTTAATCTAGGCTTGAAGAAGACCAAAAGAAACTTTTCGAATTCAAGAAGTTTAGAAGTTTAAGGAGATTCTACTTTACATGCTATTTTTGTCGTCGATCAGATGTCCGCTATTGATCGGATAAATTAAATAACAGTTCAATGATAATATCGGACGGACCTACATATCAGTGTTTCCACCGGAGGCCACTCATCCCGCGAAACACCTACGATGTGCCTTATAGAATTAGTAGTGATCAGCAATTTTCACCACCGAAAGCCTCAAGGTGGCGTTGAACTTGGAACCCTTGGATTTTAAGTCCACCTCCTTAACCACTCGGCCAAGGATCCGCTTATGAAACTTACAGTATTTTCATCACTACTGTCGCCGTCATCTTCTTCGTCATCGTCAACTTTTGATTCTTGTTCAAACGAATAATTAATCGCAGTCTTTGTCAGTACAAAGAAATGTTTATTCCATTTCTATAAAATGTGAGAAAACATCAAGTTAATACGTCAAGTAAAATGATTTGGCGACGTTGCAAATTTTCTTTCCGTGAACGGACCAAGACCTGATTTAGCGGTCCAAGTCCTTAAATATATAATTTACGCATGCAAAAAATGGTTAAGTTATTCAGGTCTCGGTTCGGTAATACGAAAGATAACAATATAAAATTGATCCGTCTTGGTCCGTTAGTTCAGGTCTTGGTCCGTTAGTTCAGGTCTTTGTCCGTTAGTTTAGGTCTTGGTCCGTTGATTCAGGTCTTGGTCCGTTCACGGAAAAAAAATTAAGGCGCCGTGTGTTTAACAGATTAAATACATATCATTCTTGAATTATTTGAAAAAGTTCCAAACAACAAAACTGAGCTGACCTTTTCTTCATCTTCCATATAAACAAGACCAGTCTTTAATGCTGACATAAGCAAATTATCATCCCAAACTGTCGAAAAGAAGGAAATGAAAAAATAATATGATTGACTTTATAATTTCTAATATATATGAGTAAGTCGGTCAAAACAAACTCCCTGATCTGTAAAAGAAGGCTAAGTTGGTTTAGACATGTCAACCGCCTTCCACCGTACTCCCAAAATGGGAAAAGAAAAACAAGGAGCAATTGGTCGAATCAGGATAGTATCAAGCAACCAAAACCTAACTAACTGCAAAGAAAAATATAATGCCTCCACTGCCTAAGGCAGATAATAAGAAGAAAATTTGATTTTTGAGATAAAATATTTGAAAGAGAAACAAGTCCAAGAAAAAGAAGACATACTACTGGAATCTCTGCCGTTAAATGAATTTGAAAACACATCGATTTCACCACCTTGATCGATCTTCTTATTCTGTAACAAAAGCAGACAATGAACTTTAAATAAAATTACAGTAGAACGTAGAAATTCGAACATTCATTAATTTGAACTTAAGTTTTTAAAACGTCCGATACGTCTGATACGTGATTTGAAGGTTGAAACAATGTCGCACCTTTAGTATAATTCTATGCTTCAAAGCTTCTGGTGATGGTAATTTTGTTTCATTTGCATCCATATATGACGTCACCAAGTATTCTAAGTAGAAAAAAACACAGTCAACGCAATATCGTCATACAGAGTTTAAGAGGGCGTTGTTAGTAAGGTGTTCAAAAATATGTGACATTCCACGCGAAAAGTGATCTCAATTGAACACTCGCACAAGCGCTCAAAAAATGAGCGATTATATAATTCAGTTGAGTGATACAACAATACGATAGTACTGAATAATGAGCGATTAAATCGCTCAAGCGATCACTTATTTGAAATTCCCCTTTTTGCATGGAATGTCACTATACTGAGTGTATAATTAATTAAGCAGAATGTTTCTACCAGTCTTGCAGTATTCTTAATTAACTCTTGATAAAGAGACCTCAATCTTAATACTTTGTTAAACTCAAGTTATATGTATTGTCATGATAAAATATGATTTTAGTCGGGCGCTTGAAAAACGTTGTGATCAAAAATTTGTTAGGTGGCGACATCCCTTAATTATGGCTAATAGATAACACTAAAAATGGCGTTACGTTTGGAAATATTATTTTCTTTAATTTTGTTAGTTACTTATGACTATTAGACGATACTTCTTTGAATATCATTATGGCATCATTACTAAAATAAACAAAGATATTTTTCGGTGACAAAAGAGAGTACAGTATTATTAACAAAAACAAGTGATGGTTACTTACTACCAAGGTATTTTTTGAAATAATTCGCCATCTTGATTTGTAATGGTATACAACAATGATTTTCAATGGAAAGAACTAAAGGATAACTAAAAAGAAAACGCATGTGAAAATTACAACTGCTGAAATTTTAAGCTGATATGATTTCGGAAGAGTTAATAAATCCGCTCTACAGGCCACCGTAATTTATTACTTCTGCATTAGCAGAATGAGCAGGGGGGACTGCATCCAACGATTAATACAGTAAGTCGTTTAAAAGAAAGGGTTGTTTGATTTTCAGTTGCATTGTATCGCTGTTGTGTAATGAAATTCGAATCGAAATTCTACTTTGAAAGTGCAGTCAGTGAAATGAGAAAAAAAAGGGATGATACAGTACATAATGTTGAATATCAAAAATCTAACAAGAAGGTAAACGTCGATTCCATCTAGTCACAGCCTTTTTTATGGTCTTGGAGCCCTAGGTAGGTACTTAGGAGCGCCGCGACCCATGAATCAAGGAGCAAAATGTGTTCCTTGGGTTGAAATCATCCTAAAACTATCTAAGTCAACATTGCTCTGGAATTGACGTAAACGACAACAAACAGCAACTTGACTTACTCAGAAGTTACGAATGCATTGTTTGCAATCACCCTGACAACTTCTTCCATCTTGATTTTGGATGTGAGAGTTGAACCATGGTAGATGATTGGTTCTGTCTTACTCTGGTTATCCCAACAGTCCACTGAAACAAAATGTCATAAAGATTTAAATGGCTGGGAAAAAAATATGGGGAAGGAAGCAGGACAAAAATACACCCTACAAAAAAAATAGTAAACTTGAAAATACCACCCAATAAAAAATGCATTTAAATTGAGAGTTTTCCTACATATTGTATCTTCCTAAAATGTTTGTGTGATTTTTTTACAAATTCCTGCAAAAAGAAATGGGGTGGATTTCAGGATTCCTTCAGGAAATTTAGTCAAGACTAGGAGATGTTGTTAAACAAAACCAATTTGTTTCCCGTCAAACCAAGCCAATCAAATAATCGGACGAGCCAAATCATACAATTAAAAACTTCACAGAGTGATTGGCTATAATAAATTCCAGCGATGTTTTTAAGTAGCAAAATTGTAGAATTGAATCCTACTTTTCTCAACGTAAAAAAAATCTTTCGATCTCCCATTATGTAAGCTGCGTATGCATTTTACTTAAAAAAAAGTCGGTCCGTACGAAAGAAATACGTAAGAGTAAAACCGGTTTAGCAAAGGAAGATAAAGACTTACATTCAATACACCTACAACCCATTCTCAAGCACCTAATGTAAGCTTCAACCGATGATTCACTTTGAATTTGATCACCCGTTAAATAACTGAAATAACAAGAACAAAGTATGGAGTAAATCTAATATTATTACTCAAAAGTATAAGCATCCAGGAATGTTTTTCGTTTGAGTAGGTAATTTTTCCGGCATACTCCGCCATATTTAGTTCTCAGTTTGCGTAATATGCAGTTTCCATATCCATATGATACGGAATCACATAAACAATATTTTAAAAATGGGATACGGTAATTTGATTTATTTTCTAGTGTATTACGGTAACACCAACAGGCCTCCAAATTCAACCTCAAACGCGAGGCCATAGCTTCGTATAGTTTACTGTGAAACGTAGTCAAGCGAATCTACGAAAGATGAATCTGAATCGAAACAAACAAAACAAAAAAGGACTTACGAGTTATGTGAGGATGCTATCCAATAATTATTAAGAGGTTTTGTCATATCTTGGTAGACAACACTATGTTCTTCATTGAAAACACTGTTCACAGGACTGAATAAGTAGTTGATAAACTAAATGAAATAATTTTACGATAGTTTTCAAAAGAGAGTTAACATTTCTTTAGTTTCGGGAAGATACCTTTAACATTTACATTTTTCAGCCTGATAGGGCACCCGATTGTCTCCTTTATCCATTTCATAGTAGGCATCAGGATATCAAGTCCCCATTAAAAAACGCCCCCCTCTATAAGCTCAACCCCCTCCCCCCTTTAAAATAGAAAATTGACCAAACCCCTTTTTTCCTCTGAATCCTCCTTTTTCTAACAAAAATGAGTTAACCCCCTCTCTAAATTTTCTAGATTTTATAACGGGGACTTGATACCCTAATTCATCACTCAATTCAAATTATATTTCATTTACAATGCCTGAAATTAACTATGCATTTTATCTCTCATATCCATTACTTTACCCCATATCTAGCCTTTTACCTTTTATATATCATTCATACATTCATACGGTAAAGGAGAACGGCTAATAACAAGGGCAAGATCATAGATGACATAAAAAGAACTGTTTTAACATCTAAATATCATACTCGACTGTATATATATTTAAATTTTATCGCAAAATTCGAGAAAAGTGTGTCACCAAAATGACTATATTTTAGATCAAATCAGAATCAATAATTATCGATTAGCAGGTACCTGTTTCATATTGAAATAAGGATCTGAACCAGTGGACGCTGGATCTTCTTGTACACATTGTTGCATCAATGATCGAACATATTCAACATCGTTCATAGCTTTATAGTCCTGATGAAAAGAGCGAAAGAAAGAA
>JAUKWF010000251.1:0-13933 GCA_032356525.1 Eutonina indicans
AAACTGGACCTCCACACGTGCGCATCTTTCACATCAAATGTAGAGTTGGTGATAAAGAAACTATAGGTAATGCAAGTAAACTTTCATTCTAGTGTGAATAATAGGTGCCATTCAAAATAGATGGCAGATAAATAAGACAATGCTATGCCAACTAGAACTTGATGGGTACCAATGACTTTTAATGACTATATATATTATATTCCTTTGTAAATTTCAGGACAAGGTATTGGCAAGAAAGCAGCCAAGAATCATGCAGCTGAAATGATGTTACAAATCCTAAAAGACCTTCCAGAACTTGAAAATAAAACTTCTAAAGGTACACACATCTTCATTAACCTAGATTTTTCCACATTTTTGTATTATTTATTCTATTGTTTATGCAGTTGTGATCTTACTTCTGTCTCTGTCCTTTTAGATTTTTGTTCTCCAGGAATTCTTGCAAATTAAAAATACTTCCCAGGTTAAGATTTTAGCGCAATTATTTTTGTTGTTGGTTATAAAGGATTACAAAGATTTCATACTGGTTATCAGAGGGAGAGTTTGTAAGAACGAGCATGGTTTAGAATTGGCTCGAAATCTATTTAGTTAAAAGTGAAATGCTAAATGTTGTTCTTTCAGGATCGAAGAGCAGATCAGGTAGGAAGAAAAGTGAAAAATCGAAAATAGATTCCACCATCGATCCATGTTTGAATGCAGTAGCCTACCTTAACCAGCTGTTGAACCGACGTAAAGAGAAGGCACCTGCTTACGCCTTGAAAGCTGACGCTGGACCTACGCAGAAAGGGTTGATGAGATTCCAAATAGAGGTACTTTTCATACATATTTTTATCTTAGATACGACAGTGCTTAAAATTTATCTGTGACACCCCACAGTGCTCGTGGTTTGTATTAAGCGAGTGTTGAAGTATTTGTGAGCGGTTGCTGGTCTTAAATGAATAATATTTACAAGAACAATTTTTAGATGAGCGAACGTCACTTTAAATATATCATTATGAATGAAATCTACAAGATTAAATAAAGTAGTTTTTGGTGTTGAAAATCACCTATAAGAATTGTTTGCAGTTATTTTTTCTAAAAAGAGTTCTCAGTAATGTAATTGTGTTAGCCTTAAAGAAGCTATTCTAGACAACTGAATCAATAAAACTTGTCACCTGAGCTCCTACTATAACGCATGCTAAATTTGTACACACGTTATCGCCCACCTGTTTAAGAAATTTTTTTTTTTGAGCGTTTTTAAAACATCGAATTTTAATTGCACAGTGGAGTTCGTTCAAATTGCCTTCGATATGAATTGCACTGGTAGTGAAACTTGGATGTACTTAGGCCTGCGCGTTATCACAATCGCGCTCTTCTCATTGATTATAAACTGTTTGGGTAGTTAATTCAAGGTAACGTTCTGTATATTTTTCACCACAGGCCTCACTGGAAGATTTAAAAGCAGTTGGTTATGGCGAAACTAAAAAAGCAGCCAAGTGCAATTCTGCTGTCAACCTACTCAAAACGCTCGGCATCGACCTGGTGGAGTTAAGGAGGGAAAAAGGTGTCAATACTAAGGTAAGCCCTGTCGTGACGAAAATGCAAATTTTTACAATTCTCGTGCGATTCGTATTCAAATTTCAATTCAAACCTCATGTAATTCGAATGTTTAAGGGTTTGATCTAGAACATAGTTCAAACATTTGTTAATAAATTCCTTATGTGTATAAATAGGAATTCACTCTTATTATTTGTGTCACCTAATTCTAACAAACTCGTTAATTCGGTAAACTCACATAGTTCGTGGTTCTTAATTCATTCGAACATTTGTTAATTCGAATAATGTGTTTGTTATATAAACGGATGTGTACTGCATACATTTCGTATGTATCTTGATTTTTGACGATTTAAAAATCGGGGGAAAATACAGTAAAGAAAGTTAGTTTAAGTAAATTTTCAATTGATATTCTGTTGTTTACATTTTTCATTGAGTCATGGGCAATATATTTTAGTTTCGCTATCCTCCGGTAGTGTGTGTTTTAAATGATATAAAGATTGTTCGTCTCTTTGCGCCACTTTGCGGACTCCGTGGTTCGAAAGACACTTAGGGACCTATCACATGAGCCCTGGTAAACGGGCTGGCCCGGTTAGCTGGGCTGGAATTTCATGCTATCATATGGAGATCTGTCAACCCGGGCTGGAAAATTACATTACAATCACGTGATATTTGTTTATATTTTTAAATATACTTTTAGAACATATTCAGCCCGGTTTGCCGGGCCTGAGCTATCACATGGATTTTTTTCCAGCCCGTTTTGCCGGGATCCCACTTGAATAAATTGAGATCTCGGTTAGCCGGGTCAGCCCGTTTCTCATATGATAGCATGTTAAGATTTAATAGGTTTTCTTAATAAAGGTGAGATCCCGCAAACCGAGCCAGCCCGTTTTGCCGGACTGAGGTTTCTCATGTGATAGGCCCCTTAGAGTAATGAACCACTGATATACTATATACTACTTCATCCAGTTTGATGTGGCTGAATTATTCCGTTTAACAGCAATTTATTCAGACTTTGAGTTACATTAGTCTAGATAATGAATACAAATTAAGAAGAAAAATACATACTCTCTTACAACGGTGTAGGTATTACCTATCTTAACGGTTGCTTGAAAAGTATACGCACTGATATACGTAATATAGGGTCAATTAGATTTCTTCAACTTTGTTGCTATAATTCTTGATGCAAGATGAATTTATTCAGAGTTAGTTGTTTTTGTTTTAAAAAGTATTATTATTACCCTAGTTGGTGGTTGACGTAGTGGGGAGCGGTATATGCTCAATTGAAGCTATTCAATTTTTGTCTTTTCACTTTTTCTCAGATTGAAAGCGAAGACGAAGATGAAAGTGAAATCATCAACATCGCTCTAGATGCGTTCATGAGTGAAAGTGCAAACTTGAACCGTCCCACCTCCATCAAACCCAAAATCGCGCTAATGAAAAGCAAACTGAGTCAAGTTGAGCAGTCGTTCCCTTCAGCGTCTGCGAAACAGAAAGTGGAGTATATTGCACGAGTTGAAGGCTTTCAAGTTTTGTACAACGATTTTGTGAACGGTGTAAGTTAATTCATTTCATTATAACCCGACAATGTAGAGTCTTCTTTAAAAATCCTGTATTATGATAGGCTAATTGAAGAAATCACGTGGCGAGTCACTATCAGGCCACATAGTCACTCACTAGAAGAAGACCAGTAGTGAATCTTCTTAAAAACAAAACAAAAAAAAGTTTTTTGAAAGTGAACTGAACAGCTTCGCTCGTTCCATGACGTCACAAGCCGGTCACTATGAGGCCGTAATGACCTGCTAAACGATGAATAAGCCATTATTAGAATCTTGTTTTAAAACTTTTGATACTTTATTTGAAGATTGAACAATTAGTTTTTATATCAACCGAATTCTTTAATCCAAAGATACAAGGCCGCAACGTTTAAATATAAATTTAATCCATCGATCATGTCGATCATTGTGAATTAAAAGACGAAAAGTTTTATTCAGTAAAATAAATATTATGTAAAATATGGTCCGTTTCGATGTTTGTTGGGTGATATTATTACACGTAATACATTGTACATTAACACAAATCCTTCATATTCTTATTCTTCAGCCTGAAAAAGTGAGTAACGAGTTCTCTTCCTCACTTGCCGTTTTCACCTCACCGCCCGAAGTCTTCCATGGCGTGGGCGGAACTGTCGAAGCTTCGCGAGAAGATGCTGCCCTCAAAGCATTGAACGCCATGAATTTTGACGCCGCCGCCGAAGAAGAACAGTGATGAGAATTGCTGATGGATGGAAGACTGTTTTTCTAATCCAATTATTTGAATGCCCTAACAACGCTATTATGTGGACATTGTTTGGGCGTTGCAGCGATAAATCATGCTCCTACCGTGGTACCGTGGTGGCTTGGTTTCATTTCTTTGTGTTTCAAATTACTTAAATTCGTGTTTTATTGGTTAAGTTATTAACAACCCAGAAGCTAAGTTGACTTTAACGTCATTGTTGGGAAAGTGCGAAGCATTACTACCGCAATGAATAAATTAAAGATTTTTCTTTGTCAGGTAACTTCATTTGTTTTGTAACTGACGTGTTTTTGTGTGTGTGTGTCGTGTCGTGTTGTGTCGTTGTTTTGTGTGTGTCGTGCTTTTGTTAGAAACGAAATGTAAATATATTTAAAATTTAAAAAGATAGGGTCGCGTTAGAATCTCAATCCAGATGGCAAATTTGCTTAAGAAGATCATCATTTTAGTGTACTTTTTGTGAAAAAGATAATTCTATTCCCCCACAATTTCTCCACTCTGGTTGTTTATAATAACCACAAGCTGTGATTTCAAAGGAATTGTATGGATGCTTGTTGGAATTGTGTTGTGTGAACATTGACAGCTTATTTAGTTTGATGTGCAGTGGACACACGGTCTCTTTCCAATGTCCACACGACATTGTGAACATCATAATGAATGTTTAATAGATTTTAAATCAAGGTCGTGTGTCCACTGTGAAAAGCCATCAGACAGAGTTTGAGTTAGCTGACGTTGTCTGTGCTTGTCTTGAAAGACAAACGACTGATTTATTTTTGCTTTGGTATTATTTTTTTGACGGAACGGGGAAAGTAACTGAAGATTGGCTGGATTTACAAAAAGCATGTTTTTTTGTTTCTTCTGCGATGGTCCCCCAAGTCCGTAAGGTAACTAATTTCAAGTGTTATGGATTTGAACGTTTTTTTTGTTTTGCATTTTGTGTGCGTGTCTGCACTTATTATATATAATATCGTGTTTAAAACTATTTTTTGAAGATATTGACTCTATATATATATATATATCAATTCTTGTTCTGCGTGGGTGTGTTCTTCTGTAAATATTGGTAGATAGGTAGGTAGAGAAATAGAAGCCATGGTATAGCTAGTCACCACAATGGGGGTGATACCTACCTACCTACTGAATACACCCAAGCAGTGCCAGCGGTTGAATCTTTATATGTTAATTGTTTTTTTTGTTTGTTTTTGTTTTGCTGAAGGGTACAGATTATCTTCGTATTTATACTTAGTGTTAGATAAAGACGTTATTTTATCGTTCAAATAGCATGTCTTTGCGACGTTGTTTGGATGTCGTCTGAACGTTGTTTGGATTCGAATGGCGGTTGTATTTCCCAGTGGGTGCATCTTGTTTTAACACCGTTGAATTGTCTTTTGATCGTGAGAAAAATTAAATCAATCTTTGATCCAAGTGATTGTAGCTAGCTTGCAAACACAACCGTCATCTAAAGTCCATATCACGTACATGTGACATTGTCTGAATGACGTAGTGACACTCGAATCATTTTATTGTAACATGGTCAAATTTTCCATGTTTTAACCACTCTCCTTATTATATACCCTATATCCGCAGATTTATTTGTTTAGGGTTTGGGGTATAGGGTTGGAGGAGAGTTATTTAGTTGTCCTTAGTCCCCCATATTTGTTGAGTCAGCAATTTTATTGTATCTTTTTTTATTATTATTATTTTTGTTTTGTCATAATTGTAACTACCGATTTGTAAGTAAGTATAGTAGTAGTATTATGGTTTAAGAGGTAATATTTGAAAGTCTGAAAGATTTTTAAGCTGGTCGTATATGTACGAAAGATTTCACTTCACAATGAACATGGGACCCAATAATGGACGCGCGACGTCGTTCCAAGCTCGTCTGCTAGTTTGTTAGGATTATCAGGGCGCTATGAACGTTATGACGTACGACGTTATGAACAGCCAAAGTGTCGGTCTTGTGCTAACAACTAGAGGTCCAAAATAGTTTCAGGATGAAAATTAAAAGTAATTGAGAATTCATTGCTTTTTAAACAATTTCAACGTAATGCTATTTAACTGTTCACTCTGAAATTTTGTTACACCCTCAAGTCTGTTTACTGTGTTAGAAACTCACTCTGTCCTAGCCTTGGTATCCATTACCATTACTATTTCTTTCTGTTTCCCATCATGGCAAAGTAGGGCGGGTATCCCATTTAACTCCGTCCCTCCTTACCCACTCAATTCCAAATATTCTTTAGTTATTTGACCTTGTAAACATCTCCCTTAATTCCCTCTGTTATGCCTCGTAATATAGCTTCTTGCAGTACAGAAAATCCACCAATCTCGGTTTCGCCAAGCAGAGGGAATAAATGATCTGCATTCTTACGAGTGACTTTCAAAAACTTGGTCTCATGTTTGTTGTGAAGTGTTGTTGAACATTTTTATAATTGGCATCGTTCTTTTCTCTCTCTCTTGTCATGTATTCAAGAAATAAATAACTTTTGGAATAACTTTATTGCGTATATGCAGTGAAAGATCGTTTTTGTTAGTATATCAAACACAGTGTTGTAAGCTAACATTCAATGTTGCACGACTCCCTCCCTTTTGTTGTTGATGCCCTTAACAAGTCAATGTAGGATTCTAGAAATTTATTTGTGTTGAATTGTGATGTTGAGAGAAAGGAACGTCGGATGGAGAGCATTGTTACGATCAAGTGATCTGATTTCACATGTCATCTGTATTAGTTGTAATTAACTTAAATTTTCCTTAGCCAAAGGTTTGAACAGAAATTGATGTAATCTTTGAATTGCTTAAAATTATAGGAGTTTGTGTCTTGTACCACGTACAACTTTATTTTTAATTTTCAATTTTCAATCCCTTCAAGATTTTCGAATTCAATTCAAGTTTCTGTTCAACATTGGGTAGTTTGACGGGACTAAATAAGCAAGTACAACATGTCATTTCTACTATCCTGTTTACTTGGACGATGATGGTGACATTGTGTTCTTGCTCGGTATTTGTGTTGTACTGAAAGTATACAGACTCAGGTTGGTACATGACCGTCATTCAACCACCAAACAACGTCGTAATATATGACGAAAATTTTGTTGTTTGAACGTTAAATGACGTGCGTCGAATGTGCGGGCTGGGGGAAGCAGATCACTTGCTACCTACTGCTATATAACAAAAAAAAAGAAGAATTTATTTGTATTTTATCTTTTTAGAGTATTATTACAGTTATTTTAGTTTTTAAAGAAATCAACTAATTATTGAAATGTCAAAACTGTGTTCTTGTTCTGCTTTTTCCTGTCCATAACTCAAGAAGAATTCTTTATTAGGGGGTATTAATTCTAACCGTCATTATTGTGGATTGTTGCTATTGTAATTGAGAGTACAAGTATAATACGCAAATTTCCTTGGTATCTTTAACCTGAATCCCAAAATTAGATTTTGTGTTTAATATCCATACACCGTTTAAAGGCACACATTTACACAGAATCTAATTTTGGGATTCAGTTTAAAAGATACAAAGGACATTTTGATACTAAGGACTAGCTGATAGACAAATTTGATCAGAAAACTAAATGTACTTTAATCGGAGGAATTTTAGCGAGACTAATTTTAGCGAGCCAGAAAAATCTTGATAATTTTTGGATTTATTTTAGGGAATCGCTATTTCAGAAAATTTTGCATGGATTAGTTTTCGCGAATGATTGCTTCGAAAAATTTTGCGTGGATTTATTTTCGTGGTCAGAATGATTATGAACGAAAAAAAATTATCTCTTCAAACAAAAATTACCTTTTTTTAAGAGAAAATATTGATTTAATTTGTGTTTTGACATTTCTTGATCCAATTAAACGAAAATAAAAAATGAAAAATGGCCAATATAAAAATAGAAAAAAACCAAACTGGATTTATTTTAGCTATCCGACGATTTTACGTGTTTTAGCGCGAGATTAATTTTAGCGATAATGGCGAAAACATGCTAAAACGCTAAAATTAGTCTCGCTAAAATTTCTCCAATTAAAGTAATTGCATTTTTGATGACTTCATTAAGGGGTCCTAAGTAAATCAATAAATTTTAGAAATTATGCTGGCTTTTATATTTAGAGTAGCGGTGTCAAAATAAATGTTACAAATTTGAGAAAAAAAATTATACAAAGTCGGAGTAAATATTTCAGAAAAAGAAACAGCCAATAATTTAAAATATAAATATAAATGGTTATCAATTTGAAAATACAATTAAAGAAGTTGAATTCTAGTTCCTAAAAAAAAGTTGCAGCTGGAAAAGTTGTCGAGAAAGTTATTGTGGTAAAAGAGGGAATTTGTAATCCTAAAAAGTTTGAATTTGCCAATCAAAAAATTTAAGCCAGTGATTAAAACACCATGGAGGAGAGTTTTAATTGAAGTTGTACGAAATAATGTAATTAATTTCAATTGTTAAAACTAGACTTTACGTCAAAGATTTCGCTCACTAAGGTAAAAAAGCTCCTAAAGTATTCTTTATCTACCAGCGTCCGTTGGCTTGACGTGGCCGGTTGAACCGCTTATCGGTAACACGCTCAAAATTATCGATAGTCCATTGAACAGCGTATGTCTTGAAATATTTCTCGCACGATGCTTCCACTTGGTATTGCGAAGGAACCTTATCTGAGTGATCGGAATCGCCATGAACCCGGATGCTTCCGATTTTGACTGGATGTGGGAATTCGTAGGCTAACCAATTCAAACCGGGGCTAGATACACCATTTGGTGCCCATACTGTGTCAGCATTGTTGTCAAAAGCATTGCTGGCGTAATATCCTGGAATGAAAAGGAAATAAAACATGATGTTATTTACAGTCAAAGATTGGCAAATATCAAGTTAAGAAACTTCTATCTGTTTTGGGTTTCTGTCAGTTAAAATGTTTAAGAAAATCCTTTTGTTGTAAAGATTCAATCGAAATGTACTACATTCATCAACTTATTGTCACAGCTGGGATATATTTAAGTTTCTCATCTGTCTGGTGTGTACATCATATGCGGAGTAAAAGGAAAGTTTAGTAATTTTCCAGGCTAACCGAACTTTAATTTTCAAGCTCCAAGAAGAGATTTTCGAATATATTTCAGTTAGTAAAACCTCTAAAAAAATAAAACGACTAGAAGCTAGTCTACTATTTACCTGGTCCGTAGAATGAACTTGCGTATGCTTTGCTTGGATCCGACGACAGTGCTTTTCTTGCATTAGCATTCTCAAAGAATTGTATTGTTTTGACGGTGAAAACAAATGGTACGTTATCAGCATTACGAATTCTCCAGTACGGATAACTACCGTTGGTGAAGGGACATTTATCACGACAGAATCCACTTGGTGCGTCACATTCGTGTTTACGTTCTAAACAGTAAACATAGAGACATGTCAGTTGGTATGTAGAATTATTTAAAAAAAAGTCACCGTGGAAGAGAATTTGTTGTTTAAACAACCCATAACATGGTGTGCTGTTTCGATAGAAGACGCTTCTCCACTTGGTATATATCACATCACGTGTTTGAGTTCAAAACGTTGAAAATACAAAAAAAATCGTGTTAGTAGAATTGCTCAAAAGTCACAATCATTTATTCACTGTATTCGTCCAAGAAAGCTTTCTCAAAGTCTTAGTCCCTCCCTTCAGCTTACGAATAACCTGTTCTCGTGATGGGGCATTTAGTTGAAAAAACATGATATTCTGGATATAAAAGCAGAATATCTGAAATAATATGATATTGTATATAAGCTTTCTAATTCAGTGGTACAAGCATAGGAGTTTTTAAACCAAATTTGCAAATCCAGCTTTTCCATAAAAATGGCTAAAAATGTTAAAATGGAAAGTGTTTTCACTTACGTCCGCTAAGATTTTTGCAGATGTCTGTTCTTCTTTGTCTGTAGCGTTCGTCAGTGTGCCACTCCCAAGATTCACAATATCCTGCTTTGAATGGGCGAGCCCACGGTACAATAACTTCGTGCGAGAAAGTCTTGTGGTCTTGATCGAAACCCAACCGTCTGATCTGGACGATGTTCTCCAACCCTGTCACCATGGTGACGAGAAGAGCCAGCAATACCAACTTGTACATGATGACGAGTGAAGGAAAAAAAGAAATTTAGAGCCAGCAGAAATTTTATAAATAAAGTACAGAAAGCAACGACCAAATAATGTGAAGCGTACTTTGTTGGATCCCCGAGATTTATACTTTGATTTTCCACCAATTACTTCAAATCGCTCATATCACGGGGGTATCGCTTAAATTTCAATGAAAGAGATCAGGAAAGAATATCGTGATTTGATTGGTAGAATATACTGTATATAATGAACGACAAACAATGTAAAATAAAAAAACAAAAATTGTAAACAATAAAGCAAATAACTATCAACAAAAACGTCTTGATTTTTTATGAAATATTACAATAACGTTACCCCCTGGTTTTATTTCAGTGGAACACGTGTGCCGAAAAAACTGTTACTAAGTAACATTAATATAAACAAAAGAAAATATTTAAAACAGCGTCATGTCAAAACTTTATCAGTTTCTTTTCACAAATTCTTCTCTTCGTTTTTGTTCTCACTTTGTTGCTAAAAAATTGGTTTCCATGGTGATGTCATTCTCGTCAGTAAAAAAAACCTAAAAAAAAAAACTAAACAATATTATACTTCGTTTTTTTGTAAAAAGATTCTGTGAAGTTAAACTTTTAAAAACATCTAACCTTAATGGCTGAAAATAATTATAACGTTTACCAGATTGAACATTACAGTCATTTGTATACTCTTTAAGCTATGTATATAGTCCAAGCTTTTTGTTCGAGAGATTCCACTGTACTGAAAATTGTGGATACTCTAAAGGAAGAAACTTTCGCGGTATCAGCTCAAACCGCGAAAGTTTGTGTTTCGCGGGAATAAACTTTTGAGGAAAGTCAATTTTAAGTATTTCGGGGGATAGAAAAAATTAGGTTAAAAATTCTTTTTTGTTCGATATTTTTGAGTCAATTTGTGCAATTTCAGTGGTTTCTTTGAGAGTCGGAATTTGGAACTCGATGAAAAATTGTGAAAAACTGACTAATTATTTTAATTCGATTCGAAATATTTTTGAAATATTTCGATCGAATAAACTTTAGCAGATGATGAATTTTGAAAAGTTTTCGCGGAATTAACTTTAACCAAAAACGCAAAACCGCAACGTTCTTCCTTATTAAAGATAAAGAAAATATTATACATTTTCCTCAAAATATTCCATGTAATTTGAAATTTGAATAATATATTCTTTTTCATATTGTAGATAAGTCTTTCAATATTTTATTTCTTTATGTACAGTGGAATCTCTCTCGAAAAAAACAATTTTTTTAGTCCCTTGCGATTCAACTTTTAGCCTGTATTCTTGTACTTCTTCATGGTTTTGCCATGTATTTATAATCAGGAAAAAAATGCTTTCTGAATTCAAGTGACAAGGGGGAAAATTAAAACTATAAAATTATCGCTTCAAATTTCCGTTTCAACAGAAAGTACTACTTAATTGGAGGAGTTTAAAAGATTCTTTTAATGATCCGGGCTAGATCAAAATGATTTGTAACAATTTTATTGGACAACAACAACCAAAAAATATTTTTCACAATGCTACCATAGCAACGTAATGTTTTTCAACCATGGAATGTTATCACTGTAAAAATGAACACGCTTTTGATTTTTATTCGGCGCTAGGTAACTATTCTGTAACAATTATCACATTATTAAAAATATTTTTAAAAACATTTGGTGAAAATGGTCGATTTACCAAGTCAGAAAATTTTTCATGGTACAAACAACATCCAATCAACGTACGAAATCCAATGAAATGAAATGTTAAGTTATTGTTGAAAAATATTTCGAACAACTACACGTCTGAAAATATATTTGTTGAAGATAAGTTACAAAAATTAAGAAAAAAAAATGTACAAATAAAGTTTCCTTCACTTTCGTTTTTTAAGGTACACCCATAAATTTGAATGAATTGAAAAAGATTATCAGCAGCAACATCAATATTGAGAAACTTTTTGGCTATAAAAAATTGAGTTTGATTTACACTTACTAGAATATACTTACACTTCAAATAAAAAAAGTTTCCGGTAAAAATCATAAAAACACATAAAGCGTACACGCAAACTTAACAAACAAAGGAACTAAACAAGCGTAAATTAGTATCGTATCAAAAAAGCACCGACAAATCTTTTAATGCGTAAGGTTGGACTTTTAAATGATTGTTCGTGTGCCCTCATCCGACCGGCTCTTCTTGAAAGGGCTTGACTGAAAAAAAGTTTATTACGGTAGCAGCTAAAGCGGAGACCGTATTAGTTTTTCCTTGGTACTGCTACTCCTCCCGCCGAAAAGGCATTTCTGCCTAGTAGACCTATCCTTTTCTTCACGCAAGGCGGACGTTTCCAAAATTTCTAAATTTCTAAACGGTAGAACCATGTGGCTATTTTTACTTATAGCTGACCGAATATTATCTTTATCTTCAACAATATAAATAATGATGTTTTTGAATCTCCACTTGATCATAAGATCTTTAATTTAAAGAAACCGAATTATTTTCTACTGAGTCGAATTCTCTTATAAAAATGTATTGTATTATGGGATTAACTAAAACATCCCTTATACAAACTCTCCATAGCAAAATAACAGAAGTTTATATATTTACAACGTGAAATAAGCAAAACATATTTGTAACCCGTTCACCACACAGTGGCATTCAAACGTTCATACAACGTTCATAGGAGCGGCATAAACTGACGAAATTGATTTCGTTTTTGTAGAGCAAATCCTGATTAGAAGAAACCACTATAGTCAACCAAATCTCGATCACCCATTAAGGGCGGTGGTCGACCGTACTGAGGGGCGTGATACTGTCTCATCAAAGGTGCTGGCGGGGGCGCTTGTCCATAACAAGAGTACAGTGGCGTACCTCCGTAATGCACCGGTGGTCGTACATCAGGTAGACTTCGTGTGCTATTGTACTGGTACGAAACAACTTTGTTGAGAGAAGGGCTACGGTAGACGGGCGTGCGACACACCGATTGCGTTCTGCGTACGGTCGCGTGAACTTTCGGCTGCTTACATGGCGACGTTCTTTGTTGTATCGGTGCCGGCCGTTTAGAAGTGGAGGCCTGGACGCTAACTAGAGTGTTTGATGCTTTTGGTTTAGTTTGACCTGAAACTACATTTGTTGCGTCCGATAAAACTCCTCGTGCACCAGCAGCAACGCTTGAAGTGTTTATATTTGATGTCGATGGAACAGAAATAATTGAAGTGGTAGATCTTTTACCGCTTCCAATAAGTACAGATGTTTTGATTTGATTTGACGATGGAATAGAACTTGCCGAACGCTTTAATAGGGGTGTACGAGGTACGATACACGCACTACTATTCGTCCTCGTGATCGTCACAACTGGGAGTTTCTCTTTCCTTTGCAACGATTCTTCGGTTACCGGTAATTCCGGTATGGTTGCCATGGAAGCCGATTTCTAAAGGAATAAGTAAAGATGGAAAATAACTTTCGTTTGGATAACGATGTCGATGTTCTTGGGAAATTTTCTCCGCGTTATGCATTGTGGGAGCAGATAGAAAAGTGAAGAAGCGTTATAAAATAGACATCAAACAAGCATTGGATGGATCAATAACTGCATCACTTCAATGGAATCTTACAAAAACTGTTCATCTTACAGCTACCTTCGTACTCGTTTAATCAAAACTGTTTTTTTATAACTAAACCAATCTTACTTGTTATTTTCATATATCTCCAACATACTCAACATGGATCTAAACATCATAGATAATGCGAAATTTGATGAAGAATCTACCTTCTATTGCTACAAGAGAACTTTCCAGACATAAATCTAGATGCAGCTGACAATGACATTATATCACTTGGTTAAAGCCAAAATAAATCCTGGAAAATGGAATGGTGACCTACCAAAAATGACTTTAAGTTTAACTTTAAGCTCTTCACATTTTGAAGTCTTTGATCCTTGCTTTTGCTCTTTTAACATACCTTAAGGGTACAAATTTTCGCAGCCATTAATTTTCGCGAATTTCGCGAGTTTTTGGCAAAATCGCGAAATTTAATTCCCGCGAAAATTATGAAAATATG
>JAUKWF010000252.1:0-13927 GCA_032356525.1 Eutonina indicans
AAATCTGGCTGTACCTGTATGAATGGTTCTACAAAAGTTCGATGGAATGCATTTTCAAAACCAACTCGTTCCTGACTAGTTCGCAGTCGATTCAAATCGTAGACTGGTGCTGAAAAAATATACAATAATCATATTAAACGCTTCCTATGTATAGGTTGTCTTTTATGTGAACCACATTATATTTTATATTTAAGAAAAGTAGGTACCTGGCACAGCCTGAGTAACATCAGTGAGATTCTTGATAAAAATGTGAACAGCATCATATTTTACATTTAAGAAAAGTAGGTACCTGGCACAGCCTGAGCAATATCAGTGAGATTCTTGATAAACATGTGAGCAACCAAGCGAATTTCTTCATTATTTTTCCCCATCACTTCTCTTAACAATCGAAGATCAAGCAAAACATGCTGGCTAAAGAATCTGCTGACGTCAGTGTATTGTGCATTGTTTATTAATGGTCGCACAGCCTATAAATTGTAAATCAATTGTACAAATGGAAATAATATAAATGAACTGAATTCAATGAAATGTGAAGAGTTAAGTTGTACTTAGATGCTGTAAATAAGAATTATGTTGTATCGTTATTGCCAAAAATAAAAGATGAAGAATCTTTCTTGATGAAGAAATACTACGGTAGTAAATAGAGAGATTCCACTTTATTACCTTAAGAGAAGGTTAACAAATTTAGAAAATACTTTGGAAATAACATTTCGATAAAAGTGAAATTAGACAAATGTTAACTTTATAAATCAAATTCAAAGTTTTAAAAACAAACTTTTACAAAATTTATTATTTGACATTCGAAATGTTAATGTTAATTACCTGTTCACCAGCTTCCAACGAACCAAGCAACATTGATAAATGTATAAGCAACCTCTGTAATGTGGTCGATAACGAAGATAATTGTCGCTCAGGAGTTGCAAATTGAGGTCTGTCAGTACTTGTACCAAGACTATGACCTGGTAGAGTGTTGTTTCTATAAAAATTGATGAAGTAATGTAGAAAAATATACGCTGGTAAAGGTTCGCTGCAAGGAGAAGTTGATGAGAATAACAACTTTGTTCCTAAAACAACTTTTATGAATTAAAGCATATGTACTGCGTGCATTCAAGATTTTTGTGAAAATATTAAATATGATAAGTTGATAATGTCTTTATATCTTCACTATTTGTAGTCAATTATTTGTATTTCTCTGAATATATTTCGAAAATGCCCGAGAGAAAAAAACCATAGCAGAATTTGATATCCATAATTCTTATAGCAACACTGATCGAAACCATTTGAACATACCTTCTGTCTACACGTCGATTACCAGCGTCTAGTTGGTGGTTACGGCCGCCAATTCTGGCTCCACAATTGGCCACTGGACACATTCTTTCCGTGTATGCTCTGCCACACTAGAAAAAAGATAATCATACAGAATACAATGTATAGCATGATAATTTTCACATGGCAGTGCCTTGCTTGCACGAAACATTGAACGGAGTAGAAAATAACAGACACAAGGATTCACATGAATTTGTTTCTTTTTGTTATATATGATTTGGGAAGGGTGTGACTTGAAAAAGTAAAAATCAAATGAAAAATAAATCAGGGAAAAATAGTAAAGATTATTTGGGGAAAATCGTGAAATTAATATTTTCACACAAATGTAACATCGCAGACGCGGATTTAGAACCCCTGCAAACTAAGCAAAAAATATATGGAGGAAAGTATACACATTATTCTTAAGTAGATTTCTTTTAGAAATGACACTAGTTAATGTATTTTTAATTACTGCCAACACTCCCGCTGACATCATACTTATGTTCTAGATCCGCTGCTAAATCCACCTTAATGATTATACTATAACTATGATTAATGATTATATTAACCATTCTTCGAGACATGTTAGGGTATATATGTAAAATTTAAATACCTCAGTAATGACATAAACATGACCATTTGGACAAGCTAAAATGAATATGAAAAGTCAACAATTAACTACTAGTACCAAGAATATGTTTCATTTGAAAGTAAGTACTTTATGAGAAGGCTAAAAATTTACATCGATAGACACTCATCATAAAAAATATGATTCCAAAAATATATTAATAATAAAATGTATTTTACCGTGTGGAACAAATGCTGATCCGTTGTTTGGTCTGACTCCTACTATCATTTCAAATTCATCGCTCGGCATTGTGGGTAGAAACAATCCCTTAAAGACACATTATTAAATTTTATACAGAGTACAAGGACAATAGGTATTAACAAAGGTAATTAATTATCAATTATTACGGAATTATAAAAAAACACTTTTAATTGGATGAAGTATCAATTAAATGCAATGTCAGGGTCAGCTCTTCACGGAGATCTTTTCTCGTACATTCTGTATATCAAATTCAGAGAAATGATTTTCCAGAAAATTGCTTTTATCTTTGTCACCAATAAACTATCAGTTACAAATTCTAATATTTAATTAGATGTATGTTATGTTTCTAATCAAAAAGTAGCTGGGTAACTGGTTTCTATGAAAAGTACCTGGCACGTCATGGGTTGACTCAATGAACCAAACAAATGTAAAAGTCCGGTGGACGGAGCCTTCAACACAAAATTCAGATGATACAGTAATTCTAACACGTCACGATCACCATCGAAACGCGATAACATTTGTCTTGCGTTAAGCACCTCCTGTAATCGAGAAAAGAATGAAAAAAATAATAATTGCAAAGTTTTTTAAAGGTCAAATTTAACTCGTACTTTAAAAAATAGAACAACTCAATTTCCAGATTTGTATAGATATTAAGATGTTAATATATACTTACTGGTGCTTGTAATTGAGTAGCCATAGCAATAATAAACTGAAATATAAAGATAGAATATAATATTTAAATTAACAAAAATTAAATTTCCAAATCCATTCTAAATCCATCATTTATTGATTATTATATAGCTTTTTTAAAAGTAGGCTAAATATACACATGTGAATAACAAACCAATTCGAAAAGTATCCAATAAAGATTACTGATCCAAAATCTCGAAAATAATTTTGATTTCTTTAACTCATTTTCAAATTTCTAAATATACATCTGTGTATGTTGTTATATTTCCCTTATCCTTTAGTTTCATCTTGCGACCCTGCGCATAGCTATCGTTCAAAGAAGAAGGAGAAATCTATAACAATAAGACACCTGCAGTTGGTACTAGATATATATAGGAACTAATATTAACCCTATTTTTCGTAACAGGAAAGGAGGGGGTAGAATTATTTGTTTTTTGAGTTTTATTATAACCATGAATAGCAACTTCTATCAAAATGTCTCAGTTTTACATCCTTCAAACCTTATAGAATATTATTTTGTTTTTAGAAAATAGGCTAAAAAACTAGCAATTCAAAAACAGTTAACTTTGGAGCTACAATTACTTTTGACTCTGCTTCGCATCGGGCGTAATGACACTATCGGACCTCAAAATGAACGCTATTGTTATTTATTACTATTCGGAAATCGAAAGAAAAGACGAGTCTCTAGTCTAGGTACGAATAAATAGGATGAAACAGGTATTCTATTCTTCAAATTTAACAATGATAATGAATAATAAACGGTTACCCCTTCGTTATGTTGTACGTTCGACAGAGACGATTCCCTTGTCATTGCGAGTTGGATGACTAACTCGCCACCGGGAATCTCCTGAAAACAAAACAAAATATTTATATATAGGTTATTCCCTTGTCAATGAAATGTTTTGAATTTCCCGGATAACTACCAAGACGAAAACACGATCGAGTTTGATTGAGTTCTAAAACAATTTCTTGGTGGAACCAAGATGAACGATTAACTAGCCATCGAAAAATTCGTTTAATCAAAACAAAACATTTACCAACAGAGAGAGATAAAGAGAGAGTGGGAGCAATGGGATTCAGCGTAATGGACTAACCTCTTCAGCTAGATTTTGAGCATTGTTGCGAAGTATGATTTGAGATATTTGATCACGTGCTGTCTTGTATGTTTGACCATAGACTAGAAACTTATCACTGGACACCTCCTAAACAAATGAATAAAAATAGATAACTCTTTATTATGACTCTAAGTTCGGGCGCTAAAGATTAAAGGTTCGGGAAGTCCTTCGATTTCCCACAAAAAAAGACAATGTTGCAGACCCCTGCTCATTATACTCAAGCAGGGGTGAAATTGATTGTGAAGTATTTATCATAGCTGTTTCTATGTTATTGCAGATATAAATACATAACTTTACATGTTTGAGCGGGGGTAAAATTAATTTCTGTATTCTGTATGACCTCTATATACAGTAAATTAGAACGACCACCAGATCGAGGGCAACCCAAAGGCTCCCTTTTCATTTAATAACACCCAAAATACTTAAAGTCATACTTCAAATCATTAATGTTTTACTGATTTTGTTAGTGCAAAAAGTTGCCCGGTGGAAAATTAAAGAAAACAACACCACAGCTCTCTTTTCTTCTATATTTTTTGAATTGAACCGGTTGCACTCATTGTACTTCTTCCCTCAATTCATTGTTCCCTACCCGAATACTTACAGCTGGTTGGTTTGCACGATCGTAATGTAGGTTCAACCAATTATATTCAGAACGGCTGATCAATTCTTTCAGTTCTCTGTTTCCATGTTCGAAGATGATCTGTCGCAACACAAACAAATGCAAATCTGTATTCGGTGGGTCTGTCACGAAGCTCATCAGCTGTGGGAAAAACGCTCTCAACTTTTGACGTGTCGGTTGGTCAATGTCTTCCGTGTCACTCAAGTACGCTGCACATAGCACTTCACAAGTGATTGTTATAGCAACTCGAGCTCGACCAACATTTTTCAAAAGGTCGATGGTAATCGTTGCAGTGTGTTGATTTTCTTTGAGGTAACGAGCGCTTTGTGCGATCATCTGACTCACTTGTCTGATTAAATGATCTGTGATTAACTTCTTACCTTTTAATGCAACCAGATCGGACCTTTGGTTATCCTATATTAAAAAAAAGCATGAAAAGAACAAAAATATTAAAATTAATTCAAAATTTTAGATAACTAATTTCAGGAAATATTTTTTGTGCCATTTATTCCGAATAATACACTTTAAAATATCTTTCTTTAAAATCAAACCACACCCAATTTTGATTAAGAAGAGTTATTGGAACGTGTGTTTCGATTCGTTTGCCTGCCTACATGTATATTTTATAGTTTAAAGAGAGTCTAAAGATAATTTAAAGACAGCCCATTAATTGATGTACAAACACCACTTCCAGGTGAGCAAAACTTTGAAACGAGTGATAAAAATATCGTTTGTATTAGGCGAGAGTGATTGGGTTTTTTAAATGAGACTTACAGACGTCCGCGATCGCTCATTTCTTCAGGGAATCATCATCAACAAATCGTACATACCTCATAACAATTTATAAACAGCTTACACACATCCCACACATCGTGTTCATTACCATGCGCAAACACCAAATTCTCTTGCAAATACTGATCCAAATAATGGCTTACATCCACATTTCTGTTGTAAAGAAAAGTCAAAACTAAAATTCAACACCCTTAGATAAATGTGACCTTCCAAGCGATAAGGTAGTTAATTAACCGGTTATTTTCGTAAATATTTTCTTTACGTCAGAACTAAAATATCAATATCTTTAGACTACATAACAATTTTAAGGGGGGGGAGGCAAAAAATAGATTACTAGTTAAAATGTGACCTTCCAAGCAATTAGGTGTACATTGGTTTTGCTGGGTCATTTTTAACCTATCGTTTACTAATCAACAAGAAATAATGACTGATACAAATTTCTCTTCGACCCGTCAAAATAAACGTTGATCGGTTAATTGACCGGTCATTTTCATTTTCGTAAATATTTTTTTACTGGTCGTGAGCGGTTAAATGGCCAATGCAAAAACAGTACATGTACTCCAAATCACAAATTTGCAAAACTTGCGAAGGTTACTTTAAATTGTTAACCATACCTTTTCATCAACTGCTGCAAAATAAAGGAACGAATCACAGGTGCTTTATCCGCATCCTCACTTGCCAGTGGTGAAAAGCGTCGCGTTTGCTGTCTGTTATTTGAGAAAGTGTGCCCGATGATCTTTTTAATTACGTCTTCGTTTTGATGGACTTCTGAGAAACAGAACTCGTCAACGATATCCACATAGAATTGTGCGCATTTTCTTCGCAGTAGCTTTTTCTCTTCGTCAGACCTTTGAAAGAAACAATTCATCGATAGTTTATTTTTTAAATTCTTAGTTGTCATTGCCAAGTTGTCATTTCGGCGTACAAAATACGTTTGGATGACGCTTGTCAGAATTTTTTTGATTTTGAAGTTAAGTGACGAAAACCGAAAGATAACAGCAGACAATACTTTAAGATAATTAAATTTCGCGGATTTCGCGGATTTCGCGGATTTTTGCCTTATCCACGAAAATCAGCGAAATTTAATCTTTTCAAAGATTTAATGAGACGCCATCCGCGAAATTTAATCCCCTTAAAGTAATAAAAAGAATTTAGAAGAGAACTGACAGTAATAAAAAAACCAGTACAATTTAAAGCCAAAAAAGAAGAGCATTGACGAAGGAATGGTGAATTTTTAATGGGGTGTCAGCATAAATCCGTGTACTAGTTAATGGCGGATCTAGTACTAATTCTCAACATACAGGAGGATTGTAAACGATAATCAAAATACCGTTATACTTTACAAAATTGTCATATTTAACGATATTTTAATTGTATTCCACGCACTTCTCCTGTTTTTGAGAAGTAATACTGTATCCGCCACTACTGGTGATACTGTTACAGTTTTCAAAGACAGCAATACGTAAAGGTTGAGACTGTGAATTAGAAGATGTAAATATTGCGATTACCTGTTTGTTTTGTTTGAATTTTCAAGCAATAGTTGTTGAAGAAATTGTTCGATTCGTTCCCATGCTTCGATCGATGTCAATTCTCCATCAATCTCTCGTAAAACCTGTTAAAAAAACAATGATATTTTTGCAAGATCTGATCCAAAAAAGGGATCGAATGGTGTGTGGTTTAGTGCACAATCCATTTCTATTGTAAACCTCTTATTAGAAATGTCAACGCTGTTTAAAAAGCTTTTAATTCTCCTCGTTATCATGATAATTTTTGCGGCGCATATCAACCTAGCGGAAGGTCACGTTAACAATCAAGATAAAAAGAACAGAACTTTATACATGCTGTGTACGCAAATTGTGTTTGTGTTCTTTGTGCAATAATAAGCATACCACTTGATTATTTCAAAGTGAAAAACTTTTTAAAAACAAACCATAATTTAGAAACGCCAAAATATAGAACACAAACCTTCCAGAACTTAAAAAGAGATTCTTTTTCGAACGTCTGTTGATCATCAGCGGCGGTGATTGGACAGAAATTAATTTCGTATAGTTGTAAAACTCTTAGTTGTGTCCATAGCAACCTAAACATAACAAAAATGAGCTGTATTGAGATTCTATCGAATAACAAACTACGGAACTTTTCCCATTGACTAGATGAAAACTTCACTTCTTATAACATCTAATGTTTTTCTAACAAACAATTTGTAAGCTTTGTATTATAAGAAATAAGATTCAAATGTTATAAATTATCCAGAGGTCATTTTTCAGAGATTTGCAATGTTGTGAAAATGGCTTGCCAAACTTTTAAATGGTCTTTAATTTTTAACCTTTCATTAACCACGTACGTAGTTAATATGGTATTATGGAGAAAATGTGGAAAATAATTTGTTGCGGATTTCTTTCTGAACCCCCGTTTTTTGAATGGGTACACCGGTCTCGTTGGAATACCTACCTACACTTAACAAACAACTTGAATTTTTCAGTTTCTTCATTATCGGGTGATTTCTTTAGCATTTCCACTACCAATGCTCTGAGTTCTTTGATTTGATTATTTCCAGATAAGCTGATCTCTCTCCTTTTGGCTTGTTCATTGGTTGGTTGGAATAGAAGCAACGATCGTTGCAACGCCTGCAAATCGACCACCTAAATGAAAAGAAACTAATAAGATCGGATCAATGGTCAAAAGTTCTTAAAACGTTAGATTGAGAATCTAAAGGTCACGGTTTCAACTGAAGAGATATTATTGGTAAAAATGAATATAAATGTTTCACAGTGAACGCAGGCCCCTTATTGATAACAGTTTTAAAATAACCCGACTATGATACAACCATCACATTGACATATATAACGTACATACAAGGGTCGTCAGCGAACGTGTTTTAACCATAACAAAATGTTACAGAAGAATTTAAAAAAAATACACATACAGACCCTTTCCTTACTATGGTCATCCTTATTTCACGTTGTGCGCGCACAGGTATGTGAGAGTTATGTCCACTCCCAGTTGTGTATGTCTTACGGATGTTGAAATGACATCGGTGTGTAGAATGAGTTGTTATTACACCATTTTTAAAACTGTGCGGCTAAATCCGCCCTTTTGATTGGTTTAGATGTTTTAGGCGTACAAACCTGTACTGACTGTTTAAAAATGTAAACAAAAGAATAGAACATAGAACCTGGTAACAAACGGGATATTGAATATTTTCTCACCTGTACGAGGCTAATACAAAGCTTTTAATTCAAAGCTCTCGGTCGAAACACTGACCTCGCTCAGTCTGCACTTTTGACCTCGGACTTTGTATTTCCCCATACAGATGAGAAAACAGTCAGTATCCCGTTATTATAAAAATTGTTTTAATTTTGTTGATGATTTCCAATTAATTTGCAATGACATTACCATTTCTGTTTTAGTCTTGAGATCATGTAACAATCTCGTGGCAATATCAGGTTGACATTCCAACATTTTTGCTGTATGTTGAATCTGCTCGTGGAAGACGTATTGCGACATTCTCACAATGAAAACAGACAAGTTGGCAACATCATCGTCTTCTTCGCCTACTCGTTGTTCTTGTTCCCATCTGTTCTTCAAATCCCTGATGCCAATAAGTATACCTGCTCTTAAAACCTGAAAGAAAAGAATCTTTAGAAATCAGAATCTCAGATTCACAAAAAGTATACCTGCTCTTAAAACCTGAAAGAAAAAGAATCTTTAGAAATCAGAATCTCAGATTTACAAAAAGTATACCTGCTCTTAAAACCTGAAAGAAAACGAATCTTGAGAAATCAGACTCTCAGATTCACAAAAAGTATACCTGCTCTTAAAACCTGAAACAAAAAGAATCTTTAGAAATCAGAATCTCAGATTCACAAAAAGTATATCTTTCCCTATTGGAGAGGTTAACAGTCCATAGTTACATACCAGAAAATGTATTTTACTCAGAAATAAATAAACATAAATTAAATGCACATATCACGACACAGCGGAATCTTTATTAAAACGAAAAAAATGTCAGCTTTAAAAGGGCCTGGATAAGAAGTAGAGACGTTTCACCATAACTAATCAATCTGTTCCTTAATTCATTGCCCGTCTAACAGAGTGTCCGGTTTACATAGGTTATACTGTATTAAATTTGTTGATCCCCATTTTGCGTTTTTTTAACTTTTTGACCATATGACCATAACATAAGTTCATTAATTACCATATAACTGTTTTCATCGAGATTTGGGAACTCGTAAGCCAGAGAATCAAGGATGAAGTGTTCCACTTGAGAAGGTGGCAAGTCAGCAATCAACTCTGTGTAAGTGGAATGATCCAACACATTTTCCATGGCGTGGAAGTCATCCTTTGTTTCTCCTGTATCCGTGAAAATAAAAAAAAGTATATATATAGTATAGAAACAAGTTTCTGTTATCACAATCTCAACCGAATCCAGGAGATTTGAGCAGCACAAGAACAGGTGTTTCGGCCTATATTGAACCTCATCAGCTGTCTGTAGTACTTGCTTTAGTCGAATTCTTTACAGAACCCGACATCTCAGCACCAATGATATTACTTGATGTATTACTGAACATAATTATATTGATAGATTTGTTATTTATAAAACCTATAAGGGGCTTTCTATTTAAAACCGCGGGATCGGTCACAACAAAGAAATTACGGGACATACAGTAATAACCAATAAGCAATTGGAATGTCACACATATAACCCATCATATCTTCCAAGGATGTTTATTCCAAGATACTTTGATATTTTATGTAACATAGCATGCATTCCATACTAACGAAATATTTAAAAGTCACGTGTCATTTTGATCTAATTATTCTCATTTACGTTTGCGTGAATCTGAATGTTGTAATTATAGAAAAAAGAGAAATGAGTAAGTCTAAATTACACTAATCGGTAAATACATCAGATTCTACAATTTGTTAGCTAGCAATAAGAAGCTTGTGATATTAAATTTGGTGTCAAAATTTAAAACGTTGACAGTGGCGGATCTTGGGCTGGTGGAGAGTCGACTGTAGTTGAACTTTTTTTTTTATTCTAAGGGAACACCACCACTAAATACGGGATTGTCGAAACTTATTTGAGAATAAAATAATATTCAGTTATTAACAAAAAAGTAAGTGAAGAAGAAGAGATGATCTATACCTTTGATTTGGTTTGAGTTATCTCTTACGACCAAGTTCAAACTCTCTACAATAAAACTAGAGAATGGGAAGGATGATTGGTAACGGTTTTTCCTCTCCACGTGATTCTGTCTCGAGTTTTCATTGGTTACAACTCTCTCCAACAAATCCATCCACAACTCTTCGTAATCTTCATCTTCTAGTACCAGCAAGTTATCATTTTGATCGACAATGGCAAGGAACTCTTCCCAGAATGGTATGATTTTACCTTCAATGAACGTTACAATGGAAGCTTGGAAGGTACCATAGAAAAGACGGTTCGACGCTTTGATACCTTGCAGTAACCAGTTGCCAGGATTCAATGATAAGCTTTCTTCTTCTTTCAGTCTTTGCTGCATGAAGTGCAAAAGCAATTTGGAAAAACGCTCCGAGATGGATCCTATGGCGTAAAAATATTTTTAACTGCAACGAGCTACACATATATGCTTACGCGAGTGCGATTTAAGCACTCATTATTTAGTACTATCGTATTGTAGTATCGCTTAACTGAATGATTTGATCGCTCATTTCTTGAGCATTTACGTGAGCGCTCATGTGAGTGCTCAGTTGAGATCCCCCTTTTTGCGTAAAATGTCACATATATTAAAGGGAATATTTTCGAAAATTTCATGAAACTTATTGACAACAATAAATATGAAACTTTAAACTTAAACTAGAAAAATAAGAAAACTAAGCCCTCAAGAAATTAACCCTACTTTTATCATTTTATCGCTGCTGAATGATTGTACTCACGATACACAAGGCCGATAAAGAACAATGTAGATACACAAAACTAAACGGGAGAGAGTCTTCATTAGTTGCTGCCATAACTATTAATTTTGCATTCATTCCCATAATTTGAATAATAATCATTTGAGAGTATTATAGTGAGCTCTCTCCAGAAGTCCCTAGATATTGGTGACCTTGTACTCGCGATAGCTGATGATGTATAGTAGTAAAGCTATGAACTATACGAGAGAGATAGTCGAACACTCTCAGGTGCAGAACCTCACGAGATAAAAACCTTACATATCAAATTTTTTCCTTGTTACAGACTATGGATACAATAATGTGAAGGTAAATGTCAAAATTATTTGTTATAGATTGTTTACTCACCACTCGGTTCATCGCCCAAAAGTTGTTGGATGACTTTGATTTTCTTTGAAATATTCTCTGGGTTCATTTGTCTAGTTTCGTTGACTCGTTTCAGTGCTGGCTGAATGCTGTTCTGTATTACGTTGATGACACTAGTCTCTTTGGCTTCTTCTAAATCGAACAGGCTACTCATCGGTCTGCCCTGACACTTCTTGATCAACAAAAAGTAGTTGCCGTGACTTCTGATATCGTCGATGTGAGCGCATTCCCAATTGGGACGGAAACCAACTGACGTTCTCAATGTTGTGTGGGTGGAGTTCAATTGCACCAGGAATAAGATGAAGATAGTTTGTTGTTGGTGGTTTCTCAACCGTTCTCTACAGATGTGTTGTGCACACGCTACTATGTCGCCATTATTCTCAGTTTCAGTGTGTTGGATGATCAACAGATTGGATATGGATGCTCTGGTGTTTTGCAAATGTTGACTGGAAAGTTAAATTTAATATTTCGTATACAGTAGTTTATGTTAGAGCTGATTATATTTGACTCTCTCTAATTCGAATTCATAATGGGGGGGGGGGGGGATGGGAGAGGAATTTTCGTTGAATCTCAAATAAAACAGAAAAGATAACAGTTCGAATTATAAAGTTCAGTTCGAATTAGGAAGAGTTATTTGCAATCATTCGAAAGTTGTTTACATCAAAAATAAAAACAATCGAAAATAAAAAGATGGTGATAATGGCAAGTTAACACATCAATAGTTCAAATTACAGAGACAATTTTGCCGTAGAGAATTGAAAGTTTATTCGAATTATACAGGTTTTCGCAGTAAAGAGATTCGAAAAATTATAAACTTTTCTTAAAACCATATAGAAAAAAACAGTTGCTTACTCTAAGTGCTGTCGGAAGTCGAATTCAGTTTTACACTTCTGGATATCCAAGATTTGAATTTCAATCGGAGAAGTCATTGAACTTTTCAAATTCTCCCCAGATGACGAAAGCAAACTTGAAAAGGTAGACACCTATGAAAAGTTAATGAGAATTAGATATCTTAAAGTAATATTTCGTTGTCATCTTGCACAAGAACTATAATAATAAGACATTTCATTGTACAAGTAGAACGCTTTCCGACATGTTTAATTTATTCTTTGATTCTACTTTTTGCAAACTTTTTTCCAGAATTATAAAAACCTTGTAAATGATGTCAAACTATGTGACTCAAATGAGCGATCACACGAGCAAGCGATTATTCAGTAATTTAGTATTGTAGTATCCCAGTCGGCAAAAGATGTTGTAGCAACGTTGCAGCAACATCGCCGTGCCTATTGGGATCGCTCAACTGAATGATTTAACCGCTCACTTTTTCAGAAAAAGAAAAATTACAAGTGTGCTCCATTGAGATTCACCTTTTCGCATGGAATGTCACTATATCTCATACATCTCTATGCGTCAATTCAAGAGCAATGTTGACATGACTTTTGAGTTTGATTACAACCCAAGGAGCATATTTTGCTCCCTGATGCATGGGTCGCGGCGCTCCTAGGTACTTACCTAGGGCTCCAAGACCAAAAAAAAGGCTGTGACTAACGGGACACTCCAGATGGAATCGACGTAATGCTCAAAAAGTGCCCTTTTGTGCTCGTCCCGTTAGTCACACACTCTAAATTACGCCCGGTTCTTTAATATGAACCAAGATCAGACGTTGATCACACTCAAGTAGTGTCAGAAGTTTACCTGAATGAATCTTTTAGACGTCTCTGCATCGAATGGATACGCATTGATGAAATCTGCTAAACAAGCATGTTGTTGTTGTTCAAAATATATGTCGGAAATTTCTTTCGCCTCGTCTTTTAATTTGCTATCTCCTACACGACATACGGCGTCAGGTGTAGCGATGTTCAGTAGCTTTCTTTTACCTTCTTCCAGTATCTTAAAGAAAACAGAAAAGACGATTACGACCATTATTACAGCATACATACGGTGTTAAAATACTATAAACGCAAAAATACATGTATTTACCAAATCCTGAGAAAAAAACAGAGCTTCCTACTTTAATAGTCGAGAATAATTTTAATAATACCTTTATGAGTTATACCATATTTCAAATATGGTAGCTTAACATCAGCTTCAATACAAGGATTCGATTTTCCAGACCACACTTTAAATATTACCTGGTTGTCATCTACTACTAGACCTTGTGGACAAAGATCCATGATAATTGGAATATTACCTGGTTATTATGATAATTGAAATATTACCTGGTTGTCATCTACTAGACCTTGTTGACAAAGATGCATGACAATTGAAATATTACCT
>JAUKWF010000253.1:0-13920 GCA_032356525.1 Eutonina indicans
CAAGTGTTTCACTCTAAAACAGTGAAAAATATGTGTAAAGCGTGTAGATGGGCTGTGACACGGACTATGTTAAACATTGCGCAATAAAATTTGGTTCACAGAAATTTTGCTTTGTAATGAAGATTAGGCTCTCTCCAATAATATATACTCAAAACAAATATAAGTATAAGGATACTTAAATGGTCTAAAAACAATATCCTGTTTCTTCAAGTAATGGTGGTCATGCGGTGACACTAACCTATAAACACTAACCTTATTATTTTAATGTGAACGTTATATTAGCAGGTTGGCCACGCCTAAAAATCAATCTCCTACAAAATATATTCAGGGTTATTCAATAGTATTAAAACTTCATATTGATCGTTTCCTGTTCATATTTGGACGGATCATTTCAAGGGTATAATATAACTAGAACCTTTAAAATGGCAAAATAATTTTCCAAGATTTACTCTCAACCCTTGTCGGACTCACTCTTGATGCCCAAAACTAACTATAAGCTAATCATGAAATCCTCCTAGAACAGTTACTGAATACTGCTTTATACTGGTACATTATATTTCGCAGCCAGTGCCAAAAACCGGGAAATTATAAGAGCTTCCAACGGCTGAAACCAGATTTAAAAAATTATAAGTGTTTTCTGATTTTTGGGACTTCAGTAAAAAAAAATTGGGAAAATAGTGTAACATATAAGCATCAAAAGTTACAGATGAAAATATAAAACTGAACATAACCCAATAATATTCTGGAATTGCAGAATTCTTTTTGTGTGATAAATTTTTTGTATATACAGCTTGTATACAAAATTATTAAAAAAGAAGTTTCGCTATGAGAACAAATGTCTCATAATCGAAACCATGGCACAATTAAAATTTATAGTTTAGTTATTCCATAACAATCGTTAAATATTGCGTACTGTAGTTTTTATAAAACACATGGTTCGTTGATAGACCAGGCTTTGTAATATAAATAAAAGAGGCGTATGGTACATCGCACGCCTGGGCCAGCTTTTAGAACCTTTAGGCGTGTTAATCACACACCTAGAGTCACGCCTCACTAAAGAAGACCATTTTTAGGCGTGCTTTAAAAAGTACGTCTAGACAATTTAAGGCGTGTGCGGAGGCGCGCGCGGGCGATCGAACGCCTTATATTACAAAGCCTGATAGACGCTTTAAAATTCACGCGAATTATTGTTTTAAACTTTGTCTCTCTCTTGTTTCAGGTGTTGATGAAAACGACACTTGGCGATATTGATATTGAACTGTGGCCTAAAGAGACACCGAAAGCATGCAGAAATTTTGTCCAACTCTGCATGGAGAGCTATTATGACCACACTATTTTCCACAGAGTGATCAAAGGTAGGCTTGTAAAAGATTGGACTGATTTTAATTCTAAGGGCTTTAGTTGACATTTAAAGAGACCTTTTTAAGAGTATTCTTAAAAAAAAGTCCATGAAAATTAAATGTGTATATTTATAGCGTTCCTGTATGTCATTTTAATTTTGGAATTTTGTTTTCATTAGATTTCATCGCACAAGGAGGTGACCCAACCGGCACTGGAACAGGTCTGTTTTGTTAGAACCATAGCCATCTCATCTTGAAGGAGCACACACCTTTTCTTCCACCGGTCAAAATAACTGTTATTTGACCGGTTATTTTCATTTTGAAACGGCCAACATTTTTTACCGGCTGTGAGCCTTTAAATGACCAATGCAATTAACAGATCGGTTGTGATAGGTTAATAATATATACAGTAGACTCCCGAAGTTATTCGAAGTATCAAGGGGGATAGAAATTTATTTCAAATAGCCGAATGTTTGAAAAAGTGAAGGTTATGTGCAGGGTAAGAAAGTCCAAGGGGAATAGAACTTTACTAAGAAAGTCCAAGGAGAATAGAACTTTACTTCGAATAAACGAAATATTCGAATAAGTGCAGGTTCTGATAACCGGGAGTCTACTGTATATCGTTAAAGATAACGTTTAATCCAGTTAACGGTGTGTTCTTTAAGAACTAAGTTTAGGGTTCGAATTATCGCTTCGCACTTCGCAAAATGCGAAGCAATTTCTAATTCTTGCGAAGCAAATTTACCTTAATCTTGTGAAATTGCGAAGCTAAAATAATGTCCTTGTCTGTAAATAGCACATCGTATATTGTTATCTTTATCTAAAGTTTGTGAATATATATATACATCGTCTTATGTCGTTGTCGATATAATTCATTGTTTTTCCAATTACATTGGCCAATGGAAAAGGTTTTTTGGAAGATAATTTTTTTTACAGTTTTCCTTACACTTTCTTGGTACTAATTCATGAATGGTAATATATATATTTGGTGATTTCTTGGTCAAAATCTACTGTACTCCAAACCATAATCTATAAATATGGTTTGAGCTTGATCAAGGGTAATTTGAACTGTATGCGGTCGTCGGTCAGATGATGGTTGATGGTAGGTGTGACTGCTCTATCACCCTGGTCTAGTAGCACTAATGAACAAGGGATAAGGAAACGCCACATGGCACAGCTGGTATTGTTAATACACACCTTAAGAAAATTTTTTGGGAAAGAAATGGGTAAGGGTTGGCTGGTTTTGTTATATGTACAGCGTATCCGGAAAAAAAGTATCGACTTGTATTGCTCTCTTTAATAGATTTTTTATTTTTTATTTATTCAGGATACAAAATCATGTCACAAAAATTCCCAAAGGACTTAAATAAAAGTGAATTGAGTGACAGTTAATTCGAAATACCTTTGGATACATTTTTATTGTCATTAACAATCACAAACCGAACTAATTGCTTTTATAACACAAAGAGAAGTTTTTATGTATTTTTATTACAATCGCGTGCTTCAACAATAACATTTTGTATCTAGCATAAAATAAAAAATATACTAAAGAGAGCAATATCAGTCGATACTTTTTTTCCGGATACTCTGTATACTATCTGTGTTAGTGTGGGTGAAATATTTTGTCAAATTACATGCGAAAAGGAGAATGTCAACTCAGCGATCACATGAGCATTCACATGAGCGCTCAAATGAGTGTTCACTTGAGCGATACTATGTATCATATCGTAGTTTGGCTCAACTGAATGATTTAATCGCTCATTTTTTTGAGCACTTGTGTGAGTGCTGATGTGAGTGCTTAACTGAGATTCCCCTTTTTGTCAAACATTTCGAATTGCAGTGTTTTTATTTAAGTCTCGTAAATCGTCATCAATTTTGTTCATTCTTTTGATAGGTGGTGATTCTATCTACGGAGAGCCATTCAAGGTTTGAAAAACATTTATTTAACTTGCTACTAGTATAGAATTCTGTCAATCTGAATGACATCTAAAATGAATATCGTGTAGTGGGAGCCAGTGGCGGATTTAGGACTTATATCTAGGCTAAAAGTACATATAGACTATATATAGACTTCCAGTCTGCCCGCTTCGTATTATTTAAATCACAAACCTTGATAAATATCGCGCGCTATGCGTGAAACTTAGAAACGCGAGCTCAGTCTTAGTCCAAAATGTCATTCTCTGTTCGTAGCAGAAGTAGAACACAGCCGAAACTAATACGGTATCGCTTTCAGCTGCTACCGTAATAAAACAAAACAAAGGAATAAAAAATAGGAAGCCTAGAAAATCTCATTACTTTTTATTGTGTGGTCCATAACGTTTGTAACAGCAGGCTTTGTAATATAAATAAATGAGGCGTGTGGTACATAGCTTTTAGAGCTTTTAGGTTTGTTATTAATCAAACACCTGGAGTCACTCCTCACTAAAGAAGACCTTTAAAAAGCACGTCTAGACAATTTAAGGCGTGTGTGGAGGCGTGCGCGTGCGATCGCACGCCTTATATTACAATGCCTGTAACAGGATATCGGGTAAACGTTCATTTTCAAAAATAATGCAACATCCATGTATCAAATTTACTGTGCATGTGAATAATTGTCTTCGGTTGAACGCCCTAGATACGCCCTAGTTACTTGGGAGGGTGGTGCAGTTAAAATCCAATATAAACGCCTACAGAACGGAGTACACGATTTTAAAAACAACCATGTTGAAATTCCCTAGATTATTGATTACTGTATATTCATTATTTTTGACTTGACACTGGGAATTTAAACCACAAATCCCTCTTCCCCGTTGCTGTATGCCTCTGGTGGTGACTATAACTGACCTGTGAAGTTAACTGTTCATTTAGTTTTTTCCTTCCAGTTAGTCAACTGTAATTTATTTACAGTAAGGCTGCAAATTATGCTTCGGGTATTAGACAATGTGTGGCATTTAGATAGCTTGGTTGACCGGCTTTTTAACAGTTTTCTGACGACAGTCCACAATTTCCAATGAAATTTATTAGCTAATACAGTGGAATCCTGCTAAGACTGACACAGTATGGATGGTGAAATTTGGAATGAATAGATAGATCTTAGACTTTTAACTCTTATATTAAAAAAATCTCTATAAAGCGGACATCTCTATAAAGCGGTCACAATTTATTGCACCGATGGTGTCCGCTTTAGAGATATTCCACTGTATTTACTAGATTGTGGTGTTCTTTTAACATGTTTTAAAAAGATATTTTGTTATAATCTGGATACAACTAAATCATTTTCACAGGACTCGTGGTGTTTTATTCACTTTTAGGATGAGTTCCACCAGCGGCTCAAATTCAACAGACGTGGTCTTGTTGCCATGGCAAACGCAGGAGCAAATGATAATGGCAGCCAATTCTTTTTCACGTTAGATAGGGCGGAAGAGTTGCAGAAAAAACACACCATCTTTGGAAAGGTTTGATATTTACAACATCTAAGCAATGTTCATATACTTGAAGGGGATTATATTTCACAAGGATTAAATTTGGCGGTTCTGCCCATCTAAAATCAAAAATTTCGCGTGGATTTAATTTCGCGGATCAGTGTTAAAAATAAGTGCTAATAAAATAATGGCTTTTCAAATTTCGTGGATTTTTGTAAATATGGCCACAATTTTCAAAATCCGCGAAATTTTATTCCTTTAAAGGAGTATGCTGTTTCAAATATTTGCATATATTTTTACAGTGAATGATCTACGCCTTCTGCTGACTCAAAGCAAACAGGGGGGTAAAACTGGGCGTGTCACATTTATTAGAGTCGTATCCTATGTTATTGGTGACCAAAAATATATATTTTGCTTTTTTGAAATATTTGAGCAGGGATGTGAAATATTTACTGTATATGTCCGAATTATATATATTTTGAAAACAAAAAAATATTAAGGAATGAGTGTTTGATGTACATACCTTAAAGGTATTCGCGGGTATTAATTTTCGATTTTCGCGTTTTTTTGTGAAAATCGCGAAATTAAGTGCCCGCGAAATACAATAAATTTTTCGATTCGAGGAAATTTTGTACCCGTGAAATGCACGGAATTAAATACCTTTAAGGTAGGTCGTGTTCTTTTATTTTGAAATTTTACGTCGCGTTGCATTTCCACAACAGAACTTTTCCTTACTGATTTTGTATTTGAAATCCGTTTTGCTTTTGTTCTTGTTGTATATAGGTGACCGGCAATACAATATACAACATGATTCGATTCAACGATTTGGAGATCATGGACGATGAACGGCCAGCATCACCTCCAAAGGTTTTAGCGACTGAGGTATGTACACTTGGTTACAAAGCAGGCAAAAAAATAATTTTCAGCGGAATTTCTTCAGTCTTCAGCATTTTATTTTCCACTGGAGTCCACTCTTACCGTGAAATACCTACAAGGAGCGTTATGGAATTAGCGTTGATTAGCGATGCACACCACCGCAAGCCTAGAAGAGGCGTTGAACTTGGGACACGTGAATTGTCAGTTAAGCTTCTTTTCCACTGAGTCGCGTATCCACCCACACTTTAAGTTTTGTTTATCATTTTATAGATCTTGTCGAATCCTTTTGATGATATTGTACCGAGAGAACAGAAGAAAAAGAAAGAGAACAAAGAAGATTCGGCTGGTAAAATTAAAAGCAAATCAAAAGCGACGAAGTATGTAGTAAGAATTAAACCGGTGAAACTCTTTTTTTTTTTACAGGGCTGCTCTTTCCTCCTCTAAGGCTTATATCTACTTTAAAACTCTTCGAACACATGTGTAATTTAGAGTGTGTGACTAACGGGTCGGGCAGTTTTTGAGCGTTACGTCGATTCCATCTGGAGTGTCCCGTTATTCACGGCCTTTTTTAAGGTCTTGGAGCCCTAGGAGCGCCGCGACCAATGCATCAGGGAGCAAAATATGTTCCTTGGGTTGGAATCAACCAAAAATTCATCTCAAAAGTCATGTCAACATTGCTCTGGAATCTAAAGTCTCATAATCTATCTATAATTTATAATCTATAATTTCTTTAAACTTTTATTGATGTTATATTTACTCAATTAATTTTTTTAATTTTGTACAGTGTGATTCAGGCCATATGTTTTGTTACTTGTTTAAATATTTTTGTGGGCCTAATTATTTGAGGTGCAAAGTTTGTTGTGGTGGTTAGTTTTTAATGTAGTCTCATTATTCTTTCGATTAGGTTTTTGTGTAAATATAATCATCGTAATAATAGTTTACTGGGGTTCACCAATCCAATTTAGGACTTTTTCATTTGTTTTTATATAGTAACTACAAGTTATTATCGTTTGGTGAAGAAGCTGAAGAAGATGAAGAAGAAGAAGAAATTGTAGTAGAATCTAAAAATAAGGTAACTTATAATCAAAATTGTATTAGGTTTCCAATACAGTATGTATACATAATTACATGTGATAAACAAAACAAGTTACAATGCTCGCTCAATAAACAAACAAATAAACAAACAAACATGTATTGTTTAAGGTCATAGTGGATAATAATGAAATTAAGAATTTAGCGCAGATTGGCTGGAGCAAGCAGTAGCCAATCAGCCTTATTACTAAGCCCCCTGTTCTTGTGAAGATATGAATGCATCAAAACCTTTTTATCAATATTAATTACATTTATAGCAATCACAAATCCCACACAATTCAAAATTTGCATGTATTTCATACTTTTTTCATGTAGTTTTAGACAGGGAGCTAGGGTCTGAAAAAATGGTATAAAACCAACAACATTTTGTGGACAGTTTGAAAAGTAGTCCTTGTTATAGACCCTTACAACAGAAACAAACTTCTTTTACTGAGTGCAATAAGAATATTTAGTTCAGTTTTTATTGCTTCTTGAAGTTTTGGCTATATGAGAGTTTCTACTAAGATCTAAATTTTTATAAAAATTAACCAAAAATCTTAAGTTTTTGAAATTTTAAACCACTTATATTAAAGAAAAGCTTGTGAAAAACGGAAAAGAGGACATTAAGCAGGTATATAAAAAAATTATGGCCATGGTTTTATTATAGAATTATATTCGACGCCTCCCCCTTTCTTGCATATAAAAGTTGTTGTGCGGATTTTTCAATGTTTTTTGTTTCCAGAAACGTAAAGGTATCAAAAGCAGCCATGACGTATTGGATGACAAAAAGTTGAGCGCTGTTCCTGCTGTCGATGAGAGCGAACGCAAGCGTAAGGTAAATGTTTTTGTACAGTTTGACAGTTTTAACAGAGTACAAAGTTATAGAAAAAAACATAAAGAACAATCTTTAAAGATTCGACTCAACCGGGCTCAACGCAACCTCGAGGCTTTCGGTAATGTAAATTGCTATTCACTGTTAATTCCATAAAGCTCAGTTGTAGGTGTTTCACTAGGAAGGCAGAACCCTTCATTGTTAACTGAAGTGACTATCCTTGATAAATATGAATATAGTGTCGAATCTTTATCTCCATTACTCTTTATCATGAACTTTTTTCTATCTCGAACAAAAAGTTTGGACACTTGTGTACTCTCTAAGCTATTCCTATTTCTTTATCTCGAACACATTTTTGACCTTCCGAGGGATTTGGGGCACATCCACGATGTAAGAATGCACGAATGACGTCACCAAATTTATAATGTATTTCATATGGTGATCCTTCAGAAAGTAAGCCCTTTATGTTATCGTGACATGAAATTATCTTAAATTATCTCATTTTTGTTACTAAGCATAACCCCTAACCCCAAACCTTAATGTATTTCATATACGATAACAAGAAGGGATTTCTCTCCAGGCCTGTGGTTTAGACTTCTTTGAGCTATTTCTTAATGTCTAAATACATTTTATATGATGATAATATATATACTAGATATAAACATATATTTAGCTCTATAATAGTATAAAAATTGCGATGTTCATCGGCTGACGTCATTCGTACATTCTTACATCGTGGATGAGCCGGATTTTGAGTACATAGATTTTGACCGGTCAAGGAGCGGTACAACTTTTGACCAGTCAAAATGCGGGGTTATTAAGCGGTCAAAATAAAAATGGACGGATCATTTGACCTATAGTCGTATATTACAATGGTCATTTGACCGGTCTATCGTGTGTCGCACCGGTCATTTGACTGATCAATTGTATATCACACCGGTCATTTTGACTGCACCGGTTCTTGACCGGTCAAAATCTATGTACTCCAAATGTCTTGGAAGTTCACATTTAGTCCCTTGCGAGTTCGAGATTTCACTGTAGTGGACGTCAATAATTATATTTTTGTTTGTTTTGTTAAGGACACAAGTGACGACTCTGCTGAAAGCGCACGCAAAAAGTTGAAGGCAGAAAAACAGAAGGTGGCAGACGACAAAGAGAAGAATAGAGAAAGCGATATGGACGATGAAGAAAAAGAAAGGATGAAACGAAGGTACTGTAAGCAATAGCAAAAAAACTTAGTAGTGCACCGTATTGCGGGTGTCGTTACAATATTAAACACTCCTTCACTGGTTTTTGTACATTTGTTTGTATTTGAAAATAGTTCTAATAGTTCTTATAGTTCTAATTAAAATAGATCTTTTTAACGTCTTGACTGACAAGTCGTACAGTGGTAATACTCCTTAAGCCTTTTCAAATTTGCCACGTCAATCACTGTCATAGTTGCCGACATACTGTCACTTTCAGGGGCGGATATAGACATGTAGCATTGACTGAAAATCTAACATCTTTTTAATTGCCGTTCACTCTCCTCCTGAGATTTTGTCACATGTTTAAATCTGTCCGCCTCTGGCTTTACGGACATTTGGCGTGTGTATATGTTTCATTCTTCATTCTGCAAAGAAGAATTACATTTTTTTGCCGGCCTCGCTTTTTTAGCTTTTGAGGAGGTCTTGGATGTTTTTTAAAGACGGAAATTATTGTCTCAGTGCTTGTGAGCACATGTGTTAAAAAATATAAATTCTCTGTCCACACACACCACCACTAGATGGGATCCTGTCTAATTCCCTCGATCGACTTTCACAATCTCAGGAAAGAGACGGGTAATACCGCGTGTTGGAAAAGCTACGTTATTTTGATTGGCTGATATTATCTGATTTGTTATTTTTATTGTCTTTCTTGCGTAATAATGTAAGCGAATAAAAATAAAGCATAACAAATTTTCTTTCAACAATAAAGCCCCTTCTTCGTTAAGAGAACAAAGAATATAAAAATAGAGAAGATATTTTTTAGAGAACAAATCATCCGTGATGGAGAGACTATTGTTTTGATTTTATGATGCAACATTTCTGAGATTGTGGGAAGAAGTAAAATTAGATATGGCATCCAGACTAACACACCACACACACGTGTTTGCCTTTCTAAAATGACATACATCTGTTAGGGTTTTTTTCAATTTTTCAAGTAATAAAAAGTAATTAAGATGAAAAAATAGCCACATGGCTCTAAACAGTAGCAGCAAATTTTTGAAATTTTGAATTTTGAAAAACATTGAAAAATTTTGAAAATTTAGATTTTTTGAAACTTTTGAATTTTGAATATTTTAAAAATTTTGAAAATTTTGCCCGCCTCGCGTGAAAAAAAGTATACGCTTAGGTCCTAGGCAGAAATGTATTTTTGGGGAGGAGGAGTAGTACTACGGCAAAACTAATACGGTCTCCGCTTTTAGCTGCTACCGTAATGAGTATATTTTTTTCCCTTCAAAATTTCCTTGCGTTTGTCTTTAAAATTCTTTGAAAAATGATGTAAATATTTTGTTTTTTGCATAAATGCTTTTGTTGATAGAAAAAAAAACTATTAGTTTAAATCTTTTTTTAAACGCTTTTAAACCTACATAATAGAACTATATATGTGGTTTCTGGGGTCCTTGTGTTTCTGGGGTCGGTTTACCTGTATAGTAACAATATTTTTACAAGCTTATTATTATTCTATGTAGGAAAGCATTACAAGAGGAAGCTCGTGAATTAAAGAAAGCTTTGAAATCAAAAACTCCTGCTTTTTCAGACGGCGTTGTGCCAGAAACCAAAAGCAAAAAAACTGGTAAGACAAATTTTGAAATTCTAAAGCTTTTATAGCTTGGAGGAATGTTGGTGAAAAGTCAATTAAGACCTACTTTAAGGGGATTAAATTATGCGGTTCGGACCATCTGCGGAATTTCGATATTTCTCGGGGATTTAATGTCGCGGATGGTTTAAAATCTAGTTTTTCGCGGGTATTTAATTTCGCGGATCAGTCAAAAATGTTAATTTGTGCATAGTAATGTCGATAACTTTACGGAGATATGAAAAATGGGAAAGCAAGAAAGTATTGCTATTCAAGTATTATCTTTATATCCAAATAGAAGCAAATCTAAATTAATTTTCTAATTTTTAGGATTTGATGACGTTCTTTTCGATATTTTCGCTGGGATCAAATTTCGCGGATGGCTTCTCTTTAAATGTTTGAAAAGATAAAAAATCCGCGAAATTTAATCCCCCCTAAATTAAATTTAATTCCTTAAGCTTAGTGTCCACTACATTTTATCGTAAATAATTTGCGACGAATAAATTTTTCTATCGCAAATATGTTATCGCAAACTCGTGTCCCACTACAAAGAATAAATTTGTTCATCGTAAATTATTCTTTTGAAAGAAGACCATGGATAGTGAGGACGAGCTACTGCTCCTTGCTACGACAGTTATTATCATGAAAGTAAAGAAGTAAAAACGTAGGCAAATATGGGTAAACAAGATTTATAGAAGTCGTCACCGGCTTCTCAGAGAGAGATTCTCAAGTGTCATTGACATATCCTTTTCGAATGGGAAAAAATAAAGAGTCGTATCATCAGTGAAACATCCGAAGCGATTATAAAAGTATTATTAAACACCTATTGCTTTCCACCCAAGAGGGCAGATCAATGGAGAAATATTTCAAGTGACTTTGAACTTCAATGGCAGCTTCCTCGCGTACTTGGTGCTATTGACGTAAAGCATGTTGTAGTCGAGGTACCAGCAAATTCGAGAAGACTCCATATCATAACTATAAAGGCTACCCATATTCTACTAAAACTCACACTTCAACTTTAGTTTGTTTGTCTTTCTTAAATTTGATTGAAAACAAAAGAAACCAATGACAACAATTCATTTTTGAGTGTTTACTTGATCTTTACCTGTTCCCTCCTTTGATGTAGCCGAAAATTTGCGACGAACAAATAATAGGAAATGAAAATGTTTTCAATTCCTATCGCAAATTTGTGCCGATTATTTTTAATGCTAAGCAGTACTTTTTTGCGATTAGCTGTGTCCATTAGAAAAAGTTTTTGAGACGAATAAGTTTTTTACGATGATCATTTGCGACGAGCAAATTTTTTCAGGTGGACACTAGGCTTTAAAGTAGTTAATTATATTCAACAATTAAATATTTAATTAAAGAATAACCAGTCGAAACAGAATCCTATAACCTTCCCAAAATATATATATATATTTGCGGAAAAAATTGTGTTGGAAGTTGGTGTCAAAATTTTGTGGTGACTATCCTTAAGAATGATTTCCATGTTCATACAAGATTGAAACTGCAATTAGAGTTGATTTCGACGTAGCAAATAAATGATACTTTATGTTGTTGTGGCATTTTACAGTCTTCTCATTAACAAAATGATGCGCGCTCATGAATTTGAATATTTTTTCAGGATTCAGAAAGACCCTGTCAAGATTGACTTTCAGTCTGGAGTTATTATTTTGGGATTTCTTCAAATTATAAGATACAAATCTGTAATCGTGGAGAAGAGTTCTTTGTGACATTTTTGCATATTTTCGTTTTTCCCCCGACACAATTTTATTCAGGGAAACAATGCCTAAATAAGGTTATTTTTCAGGTAAAAATGCGTTGAAAATGAACGAAAATTCAGGGAAACTCAGGGAAATTTTTGTGCAGGCCTCTGTCTGAACCATGAATAACCATGAATAACTATATTGACGCATCAAACAAAAATATACTAGTCCATTACATATAGTCAACATTTATTTTAGCCTGCACGGCTTTTTCATTAGTTTTCTTCTGGTCGAGTATTTAAAATCTTGTATGCAAATAAATTTTTCTAAATACGTGCGATCGCGCGGGTCTCCTTAGGAAGACAGATCATTTGCTTATTACTTTACTTTAATCGTAGAAACTTTCGCGAGAGATACTTGCGCGAATTTAGCGATTCCTGTTTAGCGATTCCCGTGAAAAATTTGAAATCTTTTATTCGCCAAAGTTTATCGCGAAATTTTACTGATCCTTCAATGCGCGAAAGTTTATCCAGTAATAATATGTTTGAAAACCAAATTTCGTTAATTTTTCATTATACCCCTTGTTCCCTATAAATTACCTAAAAGAGTTTCAACATTTTCTTGATTCGCGAAGGTTTATCTCGCGAATTTTATTGCATTCCTCAATTCGCGAAAGTTTCTACGATTAAAGTATTTGACAGCGGATTTTGTTTTCTTAATAATATATAGTAAAAGAACCGATCAACGATCTGATGAAGCAGCTTACAGAAGAACGAGATAGTTTCAAGAAGAAAAAAAAAGATGAAAAATTATTGAAGAAAGGAGGGGACCGTGAAGCGCAGGTAAGCGAGTCACGTGTTTATCATCGAGACATCATTTCTTCAAAACTTTTAAACATGGTGTCTTGATGATTGTATTTAAATACATTTGTGACATTATACGCGAAAAGGGGAATCTCAAATGAGCATTCCCTTGAGAGCTCTAAGCGCTTATTTAGTACTATCGTATGGAAGTATCGCTCAACTGAATATGCACGAGTCACGTGTTTATCATCGAGACATCATTTCTTCAAAACTTTTAAACATGGTGTCTTTATGATTGTATTTAAATACATTGTGACATTAAACGCGAAAAGGGGAATCTCAAATGAGAATTCCCCCCGTGAGAGCTATAAGCGCTTATTCAGTACTATCGTATCGTAGTATCGCTCAATTGAATGCTCACTTTTTGTGCACTCACGTGAGCGCTCATGGGAGTGCTCAATTTAGATTCCCCTTTTCGCGTGGAAAATGTCACATTTACCAGGAATAGCTTATTTCCATGTCTACACAGCTTTCATGTTAAATACATTCATTTGATTAAATTTTCTCAAAATAGTCTCTTCAGTCCTACAGAACTGCAATCAATAAAGAAATCTGACTCCTTTGTGAAACTTCTACATTTTTTTCTACATTTTCACTTTTGCGTTATATGTTATCGACTTTAACACCTGTCTTCCTCGTGCAATACTTCTAAGCTTAAAAGACCGTTTTCCACTTCGGTAGTTTTGTTCGCCGACCGAAGCGTCCAATTAAGGGCGCTTTCCACTTAAGGTAGTTTTGTTCGCCAACCAAAGCACTCGTGTTATGCGCATGCGTAAAGTAGAATAACGCAATTGTTTCCGTGCGCTTTCGTTCGTTTTGTGAGTTTCGGACGTTGGAAATTTTCATAAAGTTTCATATTTTTTTGTCCAGTGCTTTTCAAAGATATTTGAAATTTTTATGAAAGAGGAATAATTGAAGATATATTTTCAACAAATTCTTTATAGACTTTGGCATTACTTCAAAGTTTCGAAACTAACCTGGTTTCAATGAAAGAGGAATAATCATTAAAAT
>JAUKWF010000255.1:2490-13913 GCA_032356525.1 Eutonina indicans
CTAGTAATAATAAAAAATAAATACATTAGTATTCTGTTTTGTTCATATAATCATATTTACACATTTATAACTATTTCGTGATATTTCAGATATTCTCAAATAAAAAAATCTTGCTGTTATAAAAGTCACTTATGGGGACCAGTAAAATTAGGCTCATACGAGGACCATGTAAAAAATTATTTTTCACGATCATATATTATTATATTATACTAGTAATAATAAAAAATAAATACATTAGTATTCTGTTTTGTTCATATAATCATATTTACACATTTATAACTATTTCATGATATTTTAGATATTATCAAATAAAAATAAAAACTAGCTGATATAAAAGCCACTTACGCGGACCAGTAAAATTAGGCTCATACGAGGACCATGTAAAAAAAAATTTCACGATCATATATTATTATATTATCCTAGTAATAATAAAAAATAAATACATCAGTATTCTGTTTTGTTTATATAATCATATTTACACATTTATAACTGTTTCGTGATATTTCAGATATAATCAAAAAAACTGGCTGATAAAAAGTCCCTTATGCCGACTAGTAAAATTAGGCTCATACGAGGACCATGGAAAAATAATTTTTTCACAACCTTACATTAAGCTAGTCGTAATAAAAATTAAAAACATTAGTATTTCATTTTGTTCTTCTAATCACATTTAGCCATTTAGTTGTCTTGTGATATTTCAGATATATTATCAAATAAAAAAAAAACTAGCTGATATAAAAGCCACTTATGGGGACCAGTAAAATTAGGCTGATACGAGGACCATGTAAAAAATAATTTTTCACGTTCGTAGATTAAGCTAGTGATAATGAAAAATAATAAATACATTAGTATTCTGTTTTATTTTGATAATCATATTTAGCCATTTATAACTGTTTCATGATTCAGTATTTTCAAAAAAACTGGCTGATAAAATGCCACTTTAGCGGACAAGTAAAATTAGGCTCATACGAGGGCCACGTATAAAAAATGTTTTTCACGATCTAAGATTAAGCTAGGCATAATAAAAAAGTAAAAACATGAAGAATTGGAATTTTTAAAATAATTAGTGAAATTTAAAATTAAATTAATGCTACTTATGAGGACCAGATGAAATTGACTCTAAAAGGAACCGGATTAATAATTAATATTATTAAGAATCGTATTGTTTAAAAAGTTTAGTGAATTGCAAAATGAAATTTATGCCGCTTATGTGGACTTGATGAAATTTACTCTTACAAGAACTGGATTTATTTATGAAGAATTGTTCTTTTTAGAATGCTAAGTGAAATTTAAATTTTTGCCTAAGGGTATGTGCGGCCCCTATAAGGGTCGGTTTTTCTTGGAAGCAAAATGCACTTTGCAAGGGTTTACTTTCAATCATATTCACTGTAAGGGTCAGATTTTTTCAAATTTTTCATTTTTTTCTAAAAAATATGAACTTCTTTGTCAGTGCCTTAACGGGTTTGATATAGAGAGAAGCTATCAAGATAGAGACATTCAAAGGTATGATGATAAATTGTATCTAAAATTAAATTTGTGCGACTCGGTGAAATTGACCCTAATGAGGACCGGATTTGCCAACACCGGCAGTCCGGGCACTGTTGCTACCATCTACTGCTTAAAGCGGGGTTTCCATACGCGACAAAAATTTCCTTAAATAGCTTTTTCACCAAAATCGTATCTAAAAGTAGATTTTAATTCGACATCTTTTGGATGAAAACGCCATCTTTTGGATGCAAACGCAATCTTTTGGAAGTTGAAAACTTTCAACTTTTTTTTGTCGCTAATGAGAGCTAAAAATAGCCAACCAATCAAAAGCAAGTAAAAGTAATGTAAAACTTAATATGTAATATATTTTTTTTAATTTTTTTTAATGCTTTGTTATTGTAAATGAAAAATCAAAATCAAGATACTAGGAAAATTCCCACCCGCTGATTTGTTAATTTTTGTTAATAAATATTTGTGATAATTTTTGTCGGTACCGCTGAAATGCTCCACATCATCTACCTTTGATTGAGACTGAACTTTGGAACATGTACCACCGCACAGACGATGAGCTACCCGGTCAATTCTTACCCTGTAAATTTCCCTTCCGGACAATTCCAACCCGTTGTTCATATACCTTATCGTTAACTGACTTTTTTGCCATTAATATTTTAGCGTATCATCGTTGCTGTTTGCGGAAAAAGCCATCACGTGTGTACCCCTACGTATATTCATTATTGAGATATTGCGTAGATTAGTAGATAAATTTTGGCTTTTGGTTTTTTTTTCTTATTATGACGGCACGGCAGAAGGAAAGGTTCAGCGTAGAGTGCCGCATTATCTTCTTCTTTGTGGTTCAGCTCGATGACCTGCCAAATACTGATGATGTTAACGCAAATCAAACATTACTCTCGTTTTAAAATATCTAAAAACGGGATGGCAAGATGCGATATGACTTTGAAAGCTCCGCTGCCACCCTTCAACACCCAACAACCTGTTGTTTGTTCGAGGTAGCTCGTTATTTGTGCTGGGTACATCATGTTCCAAAATTATACGGGTGGGAATTGACCGGGTGGGAATTATCTGGATGGAAAGTGTCCGGGTGGGAATTGACCGAGTGGGAATTATCTGGATGGAAATTGTCCGGGTGGGAATTTTCATGGGTGGGAATTTTCCTGTTGGGAATTGACTGGGTGGGAATTGCCCGGGTGGGAATTTCCGAGGTGGGAATTGTCCTGTTACCCAAAATGAAAGGTTACTCAAGGTTTAAAAATAAAAAGAGGAAAAAGACAACCAAAACATAAAGAACAGTCAAAAAGATTTAAGGCAGCAACCCACAAGAAAGAGTTGCTCGAATATTGTTGCAGACATGTAAAATATTTGATAGAAATGTTTCATCAAATCATAAGCGAAGGTCTCTGACTAAAGTTTCTGGAACTTCCCCCAATACTTTCTTATTCAATAAATAGCTGACGGACCCAAAACCGATATGTTATCTTTTTTATTTTTTCTGTTAAGTAATAGCAAAAGCACATGTTTCTTTTTAAGGAAAAGGAGTCTGTTTTCGGCAATAGAAATGAATTTTAAACGCCAAGAATAACATCGCGCGCAATGGAAATATAAAAAAACGACCGCGAATTTTTGAATTTTGGTCGCGGTGTCATCGCATCGAAATGGAAACTACATATGGAAATTCCGCTTTTTAAAAATTTAAAGACAAAGATGGCGACCAGATGCACGAGTACCACGAGGACCAGAAGGAAAGGTGCTAAAATATTCATTTTCGTAGTTTTGGACAATAGACTATTGTTGGACAAAAGATGTAAATTTAAGAGCCCAGACTTGAAACCCAAAACTTACTTTACTTTTTATTTACTGTCTACTTTATTTATTTAAAGCTTGAGGTGTCACATTTATATCTATTCATGTGCCTTAAAGTGTAGCCAAGATATAGAACTTTTAAAAAGTTAAAATGAAAACAACGGAAAGGTATCCTGACTACTTAAAGTGAGAAAATGATACTAATCTAAGTTATATGTAACACCTAATGTAATTTCAATAACATTGGCAACCTTGGAGAGGGGTTTTATATCAATGTATATATGCAGCTGGAAAAAAATAGTGGTTTTATAGTTTTTATTACGTATATATACTATGTATTTCAATGACCCGGGCTCATAATAATTGTAAGTGTCTGCTGATAGAAATAATTAAAATAGGATCCTGAAAGTACCTATATTAAATAGGAGCGCAGAAAGAGTCGAGCTAGACACTCTGGCTAACACCTAATCAGCCACAGATTTGAACCCTTAAAAAGTCTAGATTTTCTTCCCTAGTTTTTTCTGGTTATGGTTGATTCCTGCTCTGTTATTGGTCAGTTTCTCTTAAAGTTCTGGTTGGTTTGTGTTATAATAGTAAAGTACCAATTGAAGAGTTGCTTTATTGAGCAATAGGCTGCTCGTGCTGGTTAATTGAGATTCCCCTTTTCTCGTGGTATGTCATAGATTTGTCCAAGTCAATACCATTGTAGCCAAATAGAAACTCACCTTTCAAGAAACACCGGAAGGTATTCTGAAGGTTGCTGATATTCTTTAATAATAGTTAAAATTCTGTTAAAATACTACATGTGTGGCTGATCACACACTTTCAGGAGTCTGCGTATGTGGCCCTTGTGCAATTAAATTTGGGTTTCTAATAATACGTGGAATTTTTAATACTTATGATATACTTTTTCTACACACAGTTTAAAGTTCCATACTGAAATTTCAGTAAATCCTAAACACTGAATTACCGTTATGTATCATTCAAACACAAGCGTTCAAATTTAAAAAAAATGTTTTTTTGTTTGTTTACATTTTTGCAGCGTAAAAGTTACAAGTATAAACCACAGACCAGATTGATACCGCAAATTTATTAAAGTTTGTTATAATTATCCCTCTTCTATTTCAGTCATCAATTTAAGACAATAGATGGCAAAAAAGGTGCTGCGAAAAAAGCAATCTTATTCAGCATTTATTCAATCGATTAATTAAAGCGATGAAAAAGAGCCTTTGGAAATTAACTGTTAATTTACGCTTAAAATTTATTGCTTAAAAATAAGGGTTAAAATTATTTAATCGCTTACAGTACAGTAATAAAAAACCTTAGGGACTCATTTAACGCGTAATTAAGCGCTTAATTATCTAAATTAATTGCTTATTTTATTAAACGTTAATTTTATCGCTTAGAAAGAAAGTTTCCAAATTGCGTGGAATGCCACTTATGTTCATGCAGTGAAATACAAAATATAGAAAAAGTATAAAAACAGAAAACAGAAAAGAAAAACAAGAAAAAATTTTATAAAAATATGTACATAAATCCAGTAAATTGTCCAATTTTGAAAATATTTTACATATCTTGCGTGTCAAGAGATATGGTACCGAATATATTACCTTGATGGAGATATAATTGGCTATAGTTCTTTAGCTTTGTTGTGTTCTTCATAAGTTCATTGTATCTTTGGTGATAATTTCTTTCATTAAAGAGACATTTCATCATAATGTTCGGTTTGTAGTTAATATCTTTTCTGTAGCCATTTTCTATCAAAAAACACCACACCACCAGATTACTAAATATGTATCTTCAGCTTCTGAGTAAAGAAAATAAGCTGGAAGTTAAAAAGCAGCATCATTTAATCAAAATAGCAGCTTCAACATGGTAGCAGCCCCCACCCCCAATTTTAGGGGATGGGGGACCTGAAAATTTTCAACAAAAAAAAGTGGGGGGAGCTGAGAAAAAAAATTAATTTGGGGTGGACCTAAATTTAGGGGCCTAAAATTTAAGGGGGGGCAGCCTAAAACATGATGTTCAGACAGTGAAGGGGTCTTAGAGCCAATGTCTGTAAGAGTGGGTCAGGTCAGATAAGTAAGGGTCATGGATTTTCTTCATTTTTACATATGTTCAAGTATACTATGGAAAAAGCCAAATTCAAAAATTTTAGGCTCTAATTCTTAAAAATGGCGGAGTTATGGCTATTTCAAGATATATAAAATGTTATATCAAAAAGTTAAATTGTGTGTTTTCTATGATTTTGATATGCTATATTTCTTTTTTGGATGGTTGGAAGTGATTTATCTCAATTGATTCTTAAAGCAGGCTCAGTACATTATCAGAAAACAAATATTTCAAAAAATTTACATAATGGTAGCAGCAGCTGTGCAACACTGAAAATGCTACATAATGCATTTTGAACCAATTTCAAGCCTTGATTATCTAAACTACAAACGTTTTCTTAGGAAAAACTGGAATGAAATTCACACTACCAAAATTAGGATAAAGTCAGCAAGTTTGTGGGTTTGAAAGCTAATACCTTTTGATTTCTATCATTAGAATAGTTGAAATTTCTTATTGCAATCATCTTGTGAATGTTTTAAAGGTAAAACCTAAAGTCATTGCAATATTTCCTTTATTTTTGCTATACTGAGCCATTTAAATCAAGTTTAAGTTTGTAAATCTGAAATTTGTTAAATTTTCATGCTGCCATTATGGATTTTTGAAATACCTCAAAAAGATAAAAAGTTATTTCGTGTAATTTTGCTAAACATTTCTATTCATTGTGAAAATTTCAGTTTACTATCTATATTACAAAAAAAGTTATCTTGATTTAAATATTAAGAAAACGTCAAAATATCAATCCTCCAATTTAAGTGTAAAATTAACGTTTTACCACACAAATATTGAAAAGTTGTTTTTGTCTATAATTGTTGAATATTGAATAAGTTGGAGAGTTTTTATCTTTGAGCAGCATAAATTAGGAGTCATGAAAGATCTATGCTATATGTGAATATTACTTACTTCGTCCCTTATTAAAATTTTGAGCTATTGAAAATTAAGGGGGGGGGCTGGAAGTTTTATATTAAAGGGGGACCTAAATTTAAGGGGGGGGGGCTATTGACCCTGATGATGCCATGTTAAAAGGATGAGAATCAGCGTCACTTTTAAAAAAACGACCATTCTTAGTCGTTGCAGTGTAATTTTTATATGATTGAATATTGTCGAAAACTTGGTGTGTCTATGTGTTTCTGGTCTTAAAAGGGCATCGAAGAAATAGTATACAATAAAAAAACAACACAATTCTTTAAATTATATACTTGTACTAGCTAATATGTTTTTGTTTAAATATAGGATTTGCTAGAGAATCATGGAAAGAAATTTTTCTTAAAGGGGGATCAGAAGAAAAATTTGATGTCTTGAAAATTGATGATGAAACAGGTAAGTTTATTGCCTTTAAATAACTTTGTGTATAGTTCAGTATGATGATAATTTTTGTCACTTTAAAAATTTCTTTAAGGCTAAGCACTTTTCTTTTTCTGTGATGTCTAAGTTGCTTTTTAGTAACAACGGATCTGACAATTACATTTTTTTAATCTACTCATGGAATGCCAAAAGTCTAAAAGAATAAACAAATATTTTACAGAATTCATTGTTTACCTCACTTTAAATACAGATTTCATGAGCTTTTTTTCATTTGACTCAGATCTAATGAGTAGGCAAGATTATACAATTCACAGGCACACCATTTGACAATGTATTGTTGTCAGCCCCTTACCATTCACGAAATATTTTTGATTTAGAACAATTATGCTGCAGTGACTGTATATAGATTTAATGTAAGCCTTTACTTTAAAGGAAGAAACTTTAAAGGAAGAAACTTTTGCGAGTTTGCGATTTTTCGGCAAATTCGCGAAAGTAAATTCCCGCGAAAAATGTTAATTTTTTCATCTTTTTTCATCTTTAAAATAAAATAGCTCTAAATCAATCAATTACAACGATTTCAGTGTTTGAATAACAGAAGAAAGTTATGGACATGAATAAACACATTTTGAATTGCCTTATTCGCGAAAGTTAATTCTCGCGAAAAATAATCTAATGGGCCATTCGCGAAAGTTAATTCTCGCGAAATATAGTCAAATGGGCCATTCGCGAAAGTAAATTCCAAAAATTTCGCGATTTTTTCGCCTCGCGAAAGTTTCTTCCGCGAAAAGTTCTGCCTTTAAAGTAATGTTTACTGAATAATTAATTTGTCGACAAGTATTAATATGTTATTTAAAAAAATCGCTCTATGGATAGCTTTTGATCACGCACCTAAAATCATTTACGCGCGTGAAAGCGTGCGTGATTGCGATTGCGCTTATCAAGCGGAGAAGCCTGTAAAGAGTCATGCCTAAAGAACTTAACTTAAAGGAAATCTTTAAAACGGCTTTTGATTTGAAAATGGGGGTATATGAAAATAAGGTAGTGAAAAATTTTAGTGGTAAGTAGTTTTAATAAAAAAGTTTTTTTACTTGTCAAAATAAAAAGTGTTTATTATTGTTTCCTTATAAAGCAAGCAAATTAGAGAGAACTATTTTCGGTGTCGGCCGTACAATGAGGGATTCTATCCCCTTTTCATTTGCACTAGACTTGGATGGATGTGTTGAACCAGCTGTCAGCTCTCAGTAATCTTACCGCACAGATCAGATTTCTTTCACCATGCTACTCATGCGCTGAGTTAGAGACCAGGAGACCTTTCGGTTACAAGACGAGCGCTCTACCGACTGAGCTAACCGACCCTAAAATAAAGTTTTTCCAAATCTTATGTAATTATACAATTCCTAAAGGACCTGTCAGCCAATTAATTCTCATTTATTTTATCACAATGTCAACTGCTTTTAAAAATTTAAGATAGCAAAGAATATGTTTTTTCTTCTTGTAAAGGTGTGGTTTTGGTTTTGTTTAAACGTCTAAAAAAATGGATCCTACTTGGACAAACAAAGACTCAAATATTTGTTTATAAGTTTATATTTCAAATGGTTGGAAAAAGGGCATTTTATTGTAAGCTTTACTGTACCATTGTAGTTGCCACCGTGTTTGAGCGAAGCGAGCTTAAGATAGCGCAATGCAATGCTTATTGTTACAGTGCATTCATGTTATTTTTTAAGAAAACTAAGGCCACCATCAGAAATAGTTTCCGTTAGTGTTCAAAATCTGGGAGGGTCTGTCAGATTCTTTACATTCACAATGATTAACCCATTAAAACAACTTGAAGTCATTTCTTTTGGGCTACTCACTATAAAACAAACCTGCGACATATATGTTGACAATGTAAACCTGAAATAAGCATGTAAATCACTTAACCATCGCAACGTTAGTTTAAGTTGGAATATGCGAGGTGATAAAGAAAGTAGATTAGGTTGGCTGATGTAAACAAAAAGATGCAATACTCGCCCCACGTTTTGTTAGAAAAATTGTCTTGGTTAGATTTAAATTTTTACATCGGATGTTTTAATTGTTTCATAGGTGTTGGAGTGTTCGCAAAAGACAAATTCGACCCTGGAAGTTTTTTGTTAGAGTACAAAGGTATGTGAACTTGCCACTGATCTGAAGCTGCACTATTCATCTTATTACTATAATATGGAAGACAAAAATTGTCAAGCTCTCTTTTTTTAAAGAAAGAAAAATATTTTATATCCTAAACGAATTCCTTAATACTATAATAATTATGGTGTAATAATAATTCACACAAAAACCCAATTTAAAATAAGACAATTTTCCTTCATCCAACTTGAAACAGCATTTGCATCAGTGTTGATATAATGATGTATTGTTATAGATTTACAATACACAACTGTATCATCAGCATATAATAAAATGTTACAGCTTTTAACCTCATTTGGTAGATCGTTTATTAAAGCACTAAACAAAAGGGGCTTAGGATAAACCTTGTGGTACACCGTGCCGCATCAACTCGACTCTTTTGAGGAAACGCAATCGAACAGAACCACCTGCTAACTGCTATTACTCCATAATAGGGTAACTTTTGAAAAAGAATAGCGTGGTTAACGTTGTCGAAGGCTTTTGTTTTTTTACGGTATTTCGAAAGCTTTTATAGTTAGCCCAGTCATTTTCAGTTTTAGTAACCTTAAAACGGCGCAAGTGATAATCTCTTGTGCGTATGGATTTCTTTATTTCGCGTGTAAGCCACAAGCTTTCTTTTCCGCGTACTCTTTTTTTCGGTAACAGGACAATGTATGTTTATGATATTAGGGAGATATAGTCTTTAAATAGTTCAATGAAAATGTTTTTCTGCTAAACAATCTCATGTTGTTGTCGAAGTTTGTTTTTTAAGGAGAATTAACATGAAAAATTCACTACTGATTTTTTTACATAAATCGATTCTCCTGTGTATAATATAATGACTCGCAAAATTTTATTCAATAATATCAAATAAGAAATAGACTATTAAAGTATTATAACGAAAGTGAATCGTGACATCACACTAGCGACACACTAGTGAATTTAAACTGAGCTAAAATATGATATTTTATGAAACAAAATGTTATTAAGGGCTGGTTCTCATAAGCTTTTATATTTCACTAATAGAATCTGCAGGTATCTTTAAACATATTATAAAAACCAGCAAATTTACTATACAAGTCCAGACAAGAAAATGCTATTTTTATAAAACAGACTGGTTCACACAACATCGATATTCTATTGTAAGTGTTATATTACATTTTATTTACAAAAGTAAAAACCAGGTTGTTTAAAGAAAAAAAACACTTGCAATCAAAAAAAAAGAGATTATACTGATCATCTTTGAATGCCATTGCTTCAATTTATCCCCATAAAAACTTCATAATTTTTTCAGACTATATCTGCGTTGTATCTAATTTTAAGTGCAAAAGTAAATTTAAACGTTTTTACGGTTTCAAAAGTTGTTTATTTAAGTAAACATACTCAAATTGTACTTTGTTTCAAGCATAAATCAAATCCAAAACGCTAGTTTGACGTCAGAATTAACATTACGTCATTTTCTTAAACCTTAATTTTAGGGCGAACTAAGCTTTAAAATGAATTTCGGTCAACGGCATATTCTTATATATTTAAAAATGAAATAAAAAGCTTGGGATAGTGTTATAAATTTCTACTTTTTATTCAAGGTGAGTGGATTGATAAAAAAGAAGCTGAGCAAATTGATTCAAATTACATTTTTTATGGTGTCACTACAGCGGATGGAAAAAAGAAATGGTATGTCTGTTCAAATATATATACCAGTAAAGTCACTTGATGATTTGACTATCCTAATACAAGGCATACAGTTTAGCTGATAGCAATAAATAATACTCCTTTTATTTTAGTGTTGATGCTACCCATTCGAAGGCTAAGGCCAAATTTGCCAACGATGCGCCACCTCGCCTGGCAAATTCGTCAATGAAAAGGTTTATTATCAATGGGTCCGTCCACATCGGTTTATTTGCCAAATGTTTGGTAGATCCTGGTACAGAAATCAGGTTAGGTCTAGAACAAATCTTTTTTTATCACCTAAATTTATAAAATTTCAAGTCCTATATAGATGCCTCATCAAATAATTGCAAAGCTGTATTAAAAATTACTAATGGAACGTTAGTATCAATGTATGAAATGATCAATATAAGTTTAACTAGGGAAACCCTTATATGACCATTTTCCCTTGTACACATATATATGACGTTCCACGCGATTTGGAAACTTACTATTTATCAATACACCCTTTTCAGGTCTCGCGTTACCATAGAAACGCGTATAAAAAAGTGTTAGATATTAATTACGGTAGGTAAACATTTTAATAAAGCGATGTAAACAGTAGGAAAAGAAGTGAAAACAGTTGTAAATGATTGCAAAAAAACAACATTTAACTTCATATGTTGTTCTTTATTTTTATATTATATTAATACTTTGAATACTAAGTTTCTGCAAAAGTTTTTAGTTAATAGTACAGCCCATAAGCAAGCCGTAAAGGATATACAATAAAGAACAACAAACATTACCGATATTCTTGATAAACCTACCTTAAAGGTATTCAATTTCGCGGGTATTAAATTTCGCGATTTTCGCGTTTTTTTAAAAAATCGCGAAATTAAGTACCCGCGAAATGCAAT